>CM019174.2:2259109-2301757 GCA_009739505.2 Apolygus lucorum | reverse complement strand
AGAGCCGTAAAAAATTCTACATAGAGAGGTTAGTAATGCTTGAAACATCTCCACATACTAAACAAGGTGTTACGTATGAGGCTTTGCAGATCTGAGACATTGATTGGTACGATATTGTTATTGATAGTTACTTACTGTTCAACTGGCACTTGGGCTGACACTTCCTGTAGGCTCTGGTAAATTATACTGACAAATTATATTGATAGCCGGGACTCTCGGGTGATAAGATGATGACGAGAGACGCTCTTCCGACCCAAAGGAGGGAGGGGGTCCAAGGACAACTTTATAACCGAGAAGATTCTGACCGGGCTGAGTCTACACTCAGTCGATTAGGAGCCTTCACAGCTCATCTCACTTGTACCAAACACTTTAGAAAACACGAAATAATGATGAGATGGTGATGGGAATACTAGTTTTTCGAATTCCAGCGGCGTGTACTGTTGAAACTACTTTTGTAAACCATTGATTTAGTGCTCAAGGGTCAGTCAAGGTAATATTAAAAGTACGAATAAAATCACTCGCGATGAGATTGTGGGAAACCATTTTAATAAATATCAAAAGGTTTACAAACTAAAACAAAACAAAAGGTTTTACGTACCTAGATCGCTCTCACAAATTCAGCAGATTACGCAAAAAGTCGGGAGACTAGAAATCAAAAATCGGTAGAACAAAATATTCAGAAGGAACAATAAATGATTGAAATTTATAAAATATGAACTTGTCACGAAATAACTAGGTAGTTTAGGAATGAAAAACTGGAGTTTCATAGAGTTTTTCATAGTATTTCTGAATTTTTTCAGGTACTAGCGATCCATTTCATCTAATTCAGTTTCCAAGCCAACCTAAATATGCTATTTTGGGATTAAAAAGTTTTTCTGACAATTTTTCAGTGCATCGACCTAAAACGTCAAAAATTCAGTGTATTTTTCCAGTCCCCTTCGGCGATTTCATCAAAATGGATCCGCCTGTAATGACTGAGAGAAGAAAGCTCATCGGGTACAAAGGAGGTGGTCGTGAGCGAAAAAAGCTCAAGCTCATGAGGGCTCCCCGCGTGTTTGGCCCCCTACACACACTTATCAGAAAATAAAAAAAGGTTGTTTTGGTTCTTAAGGTAAAAGACCAGGAGGGAAAATCCTTTCCTAAAATCCTACTTGAAAAACATATTGTTTAGTAATGCATGCATTCCAGGGGACGTCCCATTGGATAAGCATTAGATCAGTTTAACCAGTTGTTAAGTGATGAAACTGTTTCACTCGATGTAATTTACTTATTACTTTAGGCAAGAAATAGTTACCCCCCCCCCACCATTATCCACCTCAACATTTCTAGCGGCGTGGGAGCCTCGAATCTGAAGAGCATTTTAAAATCCATGATCTACGACACCCAACATGCGAATTCGAGTTCACCCCCTCCCCCCCCCCCAACGCCAACAATGGTGCCAGTCTGGCACCAAAGCGGAAATACGTCGTAACATTGAACTTTCATCTGTTAGTTTTAGTAGGCGGTCCGTCGAGGTTCACATCCGTATTCAAGGTGAAACACACAAAAAAAAACACGAAATATGCGGTTTATGGTGTCCTGGCACCACGGTGGCACCACTATTAGTTCCATGGTCGTGCAGAGAATAATTCATGAAAATCCGGAGGTATAATGAGAATTTTTCCTTAATTTCAAAGCTTGGGTACAGTTAGCAAGCAGTAAAGGAACCGAAATATTGAAAAATCGGATATTTTGTGAATATCATCCCCCCACTCGCCCCCTCCCCTTGCGAATTTTGGTACTCGGGTGAAATTATGTACAACTCGGAAGTTATTTGAGTCAAACAAAAAGAAACACGCAAATCGGTTGGAAATTGAGGCCTGGGCAGAGTTTACAATATTACGCCCGCAAACGCACGTTTTTTAAGCATTAGCCCCCCCTTTCTCCCCCTTAAAAAGCAAAATTCAAAAGTCCAGCGCCGTAGTGCACAACTAGATAGTTTTCCGCGTCGAACAAAAAAAGAACCAGGAAACTCGGTTGAGAACTAAGGCCTGGGCAGACGACACAAGATTTTGTTACACACACACACACACACACACACACACACACACACACACACACACAGACATACACCTATGGTTTTTTTTGCGGATTTGGATTCAGAATGGTCTAAAACGGATTACTGTGTGGTTATTTTCATATATTTTTCCTTTTTCCTGTTGTCCAACATTACCCCAGATCGATCGCATAAGGACGCCCAAGTCTACTGTGGGACGTCCTAAAAAGTCTGCCAAGTGGGTGCGGCACATAGCTTCCTCGTACCCATAACCCGATTGTATAGATGATCCGATGCATAGTAGTTAATCTCAAAACACGCATCACTACAATAAAAATGGAGTTGAGTAGAACGTTGTCTATTTCCACGAAAGTTAAATCGATTTCGACGGTTAGTTCATCATCAGTAATAAACCAATAACTCATAGTTATTGGTTTGTTACTTATGATGACCTAACCGTCGAAATTGATTTAACTTCATTATTTTCGTGGAAATAGACAACGTTCTACTCAACTCCGTTTTTATTAAAACGGTTTTCCTCGATCTCGTCGCGAGTGATTTTATTCGTATGCATAGTGATGCATAAGGGGCAATCCACACGTCAACCGGCACAATCTCTGAATATTGTTGGAAATTGTAGAAGTTACGGCTGTTACAAGGATTTCACGTTTGCGCATGCGTACTAAATGCTTTCAATTTGGGGGCTATGAATTTCGTAGCGGACCATCTCCTTCCCAACTCGCATAATTCCTGAAAATTTCATCTAAATCGGATGAAAAATGTAGAATTTATGGCTGTAACAAGGAAATACACGTTTGAGCATGTGCAGCGGCTACTATCAGTCCATGGGTGATGATTTTCATAGGGGACCATCTACATGCCAATCCGTTAGTACCTGAAAATTTCATCAAAATCGGGCGAGAATTGTAAAAGTTATGGCTCTGGCAATGATTTCATGACAGATAGGGAACCAAAATGGGGAATTAGCATCAATTTTAGATTCTGGAATTTCAAGTCAAATCCTATCTAGATTAACGTTTAACCCCAGGAATACCCAAGGAAAAAAATGACCGTAGAAGAAAATGCCTAAACAAGTGAAGCGGTGTCAAAAAACACCGCAAAGATCGAGGAAAACTGATTACGTCACTCCCTAGGGTTCCTCACGCAAAACTGTGCTCTGGCGAAGTGTAAAAGGAGTTCCAGCAAATATTGGCAGAGAATGTCAACAGGCAGAGTCGTAGGCGCCCTTGTGACCACATGAAACGATCCACTCAAATAATGTGAATCAAACATCAAAACTAACTAGTATAGAAACTAAATAGAAGAAGGTGAAGACTAATAATGCTTGATAACCTAATAGGCAGAATCGTATTGTAAAAAAGAGTGAGTAAAACTGCTTCTTTTTGTCACTTTCGTGTCTAGGCTCTTTCTGCCAGTTCACGGCACACTCGTGTGTTAAGCTAGTGGTTTCATGTGCGCTATCAGAGGTAGCGCTGCCGTCGTAAGGGGAAACTCGTCACGTCACAGACTCCCAGTACATTGAAAGTTTCCATCTTCCTTAAATTCTCTAAATTTTTTGGATGCGTTCTTGAGCAGCTAACTATGGTTTTCTTCCATATCGAGTGGAAATTTTTATTTTGGAGAACATTTTTTCAACCTTGAAAAGTGAAAACAGTCGTGAAAACTCGGAAGCAAAGTCTATAAAATCACTTTTTGAGAAAACTAGATTTCAATTCTCAATTACTCAGAAAACACAGTTAACCCTAATTGGACCATGGTGTCACCGAAAACATCTTAGGAATTTCTCAGTTGTCCCAAGGTGTCGCCACATTATCTACATTTAAATTGCAATTTAAAAATAATAGACAGAGCTGAATTCTTTGAACCATTTTTTTACATTTTTCAAAGTCAAAAAATTATGCTATGACAAAAATATTGAAATTTTTTTCATCGATTTCTTTGGAAATTTTTGTCATAAATCTGTTTTGATACTTCCAATAGTCCAAAAAAATTCTGCTATTTATTAAATTTAAAGTTGCAATTTAATTTTGGTTACTCTGGTGACACTCTGGGACAACTGTGGAGTTCCTGAGATATTTTCGGTGACACTAGTGACACCATGCTCCATTTAGGGTTAACATTAATGTAAACGAAAATCATGGGAAACAAACTCTTCAGCTTTAGGCAGTTGAGGTGAGAATATCCTTCCTTCCTCTGAGTAAGAAGACGAGGGGCAGCTTGAGGATTCATTTCAAAATGAAAAAACCCCTTCTAATATAATATCACCACAATATAATTTCTCCAGATATAAAAAAATCTTCATCCTTTGAATATTAAGAAATAAAAAGGTATAATAAGACACTAACATTCATTATATAAAATAACTTTTTATTTGCAAAAGGCTTAAAAGTTACCCAACTACCAGAATGAAATTTTGAACTGAAATCAAGTGCTTCTTGATTTCGATTACCAGGTCACAAGTTAGACCCCCCCTGTTAATTAATTAATGTTTCTAAAATTAATTTTGCTTCCGTTCTCCAGTGCCGATCCTCCAAATCCGATGATCGGGGAGAAAATTGATAATAAAGTCAATGATTTGCTCAGAGAATGAGGAATTTCACCGAATTCTGTTTGCATTTTTCCTGAATAGTTAACGGTGTGGGATAGATGAAAATCGGGTTGATTTCGGAAGCAGAATTTTAAGGGGTGTAAAAAAAATGAAGATCTTCCATTTCAAAAGAAAGACCGTTAAGATCTTAATTTTGAAATGGAAGACCTTTATTTTGAAATAAAAAACCTTTATTTTGTTTCGGAAAACCTATAATTCGACGTGGAAATCGGGGGATGTCTAACCTTTAATATGACAAGCCATGATTTTTTTTACGTGTTAACGGTAAAAAATTTGATTATATCGTTCGAAAGTGAGATCTTATTTTTGAATCCAAATCGTATGAATTTTGAACGGCATTCGGATTATAGCGTTTCACCGTCAAATTTGGTTTCATCCCGAAAATTTAATTTTTCCTCGGGGTTTCTTCACCAGATGACGCAAGTGTCGACCTTTTTTCTAGGGCAGTTGAATATTTTGGGGAAGTCTTCCGAGTTCTGGATGGTGCCAATGACGCGGTAGCGATGCGGGCTGTGGGGGTCGCTGAGGATGGTCTGTAGAAGAGACTCTTTCGTGACTGTCTCGCACCAGTTCTGAAACAGTGGGAAATTTACTTCAATTTTAGATTCTGGAATTTCAAGTCAAATCCGATAAGGCCTAGAATAACGTTCAAGGGCACCCAGCCGTTAGTACCAAAGTGGGTCGGCGGCCCCATTTTTGTGCCCCTAGATCTAGAACACAGTTCAGTCTATTGACGTGAAATTTTTTCTAGTAGGTAGTAAATATCGATACTATAATGTCATACATTTCTAGTCAGTAGTTCTCCAATAAAGAGACGCGTAGGAAAACCCCAAGAAGGCATGAGTCATCACCAACATGGGTGAAGTGAGGAAGGGAAAAAACACGTCACTTGACGTCACCTTTTTTCCACTCTCCCCTCACCATACTAACTTGAGTATATAAGCCACACTGAGGGGATTACCTATATAATCGGGTTATGAATACGAGGAAGCTATGTGCCACACCCACTTGGGAGACGTTTTAACTTATAATGACGAGAATTAAGTTGATAAGACAGGATGATTGTATAACTGACAAGATGAATAAAGTCGGTCAAAAATGAACAATATACTTACAAAACCTTATCTAGAATATAGTAGATAGAACGAACCTATATTTTATGGTAAGGAATAAACATCTTACGCAATAATTGTCATCGTATTTGGTGCAAACGGTCTTTACTATAAAGTATTGAATTTCAATTAAATACTTAGTACGTCGAATCACAAACAATGAATGTGAACATTGCAATGTAAACACGGCACGCAACAGGTTCAGAACCCCTCACGGAGTGGGGGTAGGCCGAACGAGGCCCGACAGCCAGGGCCCTATCCCCGCCCGCCTAGATAGCATTCCAGGTGTTTTAGTTCGATGTTATTTCCCCATGATGCTCTGGAGTATCGGTAGTTCTACAGTAGCTTCATAGATGGCACACCCTACAAATTCTATGGATTTCAAAGTAGTTTGGCGCCTATTACTTTTATTTTTCACATTTATGCAAGCAAGTGTCCACTATTGGAAGATGAGAAGATGAAGACTAATAATTCTTGATAAACTAATAGGTATAATCTTATTGTAAAACGCTGCAAATTATTACACAAAGGTTCATTATTTGTCTATATAGATCACTCGTCTGCAAAGAACTCGGCTTTGCCACTGTCACCACTTACCTACAGCAATCGCATTTTGGTCAGCTAAAATCTGAACGGAAATTCACACTCGTGTTTCTGATTTATCGTAAGTCCTACCCCAAGTTCTCGTAGGGAGCGAATGGTTGGTCTTACAGAGCTTCAAGTGGTCTCTAAAAATTAGAGCCCAAAACCGAGTTATATTTTAAAATCCATGACCGACTTACATTAGCAAAAGATAGGAAGAACAGCTGTTCAGCGGAGAAGGACTCCAAGCCCGGCAGGCTGGGTTCAGCTCCATGCTGAGCCGATTGCTTCCTGCAAGCATAATCGTGAAACCATAGAAACATACCATCATAATACACGAATATGTTTGAACTGACGTACACAATTGAAACAATGGGGTATTTCGGTGGGTCGGAAATTCAGGTTTTTGACCTCAAATTTGGATTCAGCACCCTTGAAAACCTATATACTACAACTTTAAGCCCAATGATACTATAACATGTGGTAGAAAAATTAATTAAAGAGATCACACCTTTGAAAAAGGCGGGCCGCTATAAATGCACACACACTAGGCAAGGACTACTACGCTGCGCGCGTGTGTGAGTAGAATTTTGTAGTATCCAAGAGGGGTTTCTGTGCATGGATACTTTTTCAAAGACAGTTGGCTAGCAACGTCACGATTGGCTAGCTACGTCACACCATTCAAATCTTCAACTTTCCTTAGCTTCTCTGATTTTTTAAAAACATTTTCTCGACGAACAGAACCGATTACCGTTATTCCTGAGCCTTACTCTTTTGGAAAAAAAATTAAAAAAATTGACTGAAATACCCCATTCTCTTCGGCACAATACTTTCTCATTTCGTAGTTAAGAAAAATTAAAGGAACAGTAAAAATATAAAATTACATTAGGTATGCACTTTTGAAATCTAGGGGTCATGTTGGTCTTATGGGATCCCTGGATGCCCTGGATTGTTTATCTCTGAAAAATTTGTTGTCACTTGTGTTTTGCCAATAAAACGTATATTCTGTGAGAAAAAGTATAACAGGTCAAAATTTATTAATTGATTCAAGTAAGAGATGTTTTTTTAATAATTCAAATATTTAGTTAGGTACTGTCACTTGAGTAAGAACTAACTTGAATTACAGTAATTTCAATGTTAGAAGTAGAATCTACAACTTCATAATGACCTGTAAGCAGCTAGGGCAGCATGTAGTCCGCCGTTGTCAGCTATGTTTTCACCCAAAGTATTCACTCCGTTCAACTGCAACATGAATGTACAAATGAAATCAAGTAGCGCTAAAATGAAACTAGAAAACCCCAATTTAAAATTTTTAAGCAATTCTTTTCTTAAAAAAACGTTACAATGAGGAAAAGTGGTCCCCTCGTGATTCAGAATGGAAAAATTGCCCTGAATCCTGTGCCATCATTTCCATCGTATTGCAAATGCGCGCAAACGCGAGTTCACTAACATTGAGCACTAACTCACAACAGTTGGCTGTTTGACCTATCTGTAATGCTGATGTTAGAAATAACAAAAAGAGATTAGTACCTAGTGTGCTATAATAGCACTAACAATTGGTCTGCTTATGTTTTACAGGAAACCCTGTAAAATTAATGATACAAGAGATAATAATTAGGGAAATCCAGCTCTGACCTATCCCTAACCCCTTACCCATCCCTAACCCATATCCAACCCATCCACAGCTCATCCCTAACCCAGCCCTGACCTATCCCAACCCCTGGCCCACACCCAACCAATCCATAACCCATACCTAACTTATCCCTAGTCCATCCCTAACCCATCCACAGCTCATCCCCAACCCAGCCCTGACCTATCCCAACCCCTGGCCCACACCCAACCAATCCATAACCCATACCTAACTTATCCCTAGTCCATCCCTAACCCATCCACAGCTCATCCCCAACCCAGCTCTGACCTATCCCTAACCCCTTACCCATCCCTAACCCATATCCAACCCATCCACAGCTCATCCCTAACCCAGCCCTGACCTATCCCAACCCCTGGCCCACACCCAACCAATCCATAACCCATACCTAACTTATCCCTAGTCCATCCCTAACCCATCCACAGCTCATCCCCAACCCAGCCCTGACCTATCACTAACCCCTAACCCACACCCAACCAATCCATAACCCATACCTAACTGATCCCTAGTCCATCCCTAACCCATCCTCAGCTCATCCCCAACCCAGCCCTGACCTATCACTAACCCCTAACCCACACCCAACCAATCCATAACCCATACCTAACTTATCCCTAGTCCATCCCTAACCCATCCACAGCTCATCCCCAACCCAGCCCTGACCTATCACTAACCCCTAACCCACACCCAACCAATCCATAACCCATACCTAACTTTGAATTTGAAAAAATTCCAAATTTGAATAATTTGAAATAATATGAATAATATTCCTAATAATTAAATAACCCAAGCTGGGTATATTTTCATAAAATCAAATTGAAAACCATGTAAGTCGGGTGTCAAAGGCTGGGCAATAGCATGTAAGTCCATTTTTTCGTTCGCTGAAGTAAATTTTGATGAAATTAGTCTCAGGCTCTTTGAAGTACACTGTTACCCCCAGTTTTAAGGAATTGAACGAAAAAACTTATTGCATGTGGAATGAAAACTGAATTATTAAGTTTTTAGTGTCCCCTGTAAAATTTGATAAACTCGGCTTACATGGTTTTCCAGGTATATGAACGATTGTATGGTTTTCGGGATTTTTAACAAAATTCCAAAGTTTCAATTGCGAATATCTCAAAATTATGGTTTTGGACTTAACCCCCTTCCCCTGACATGCGCATAAACACATCCAGTTGATTTTAAACACGAAAAAATGGAATTTATTTCGTGTTCATTGATAATTTGAAATATCCAGTCGATTGATAAATGAAAAATTCACATAAATATTTACTAACCGTGGTTCCATCACTCAACATTCCATCCAACTCAGACACCCGATAGCTTCCATACTGGTGGACGAAGCATTTGGATTTGTTCAAATACGTTTCTTTCGTACTTTCTGTCCACCACTGGGCGTAATTCCCTTCAGCATCGAACTGTCTCCCTGAAATACATATTTTACAATGAAATGATTGTTTCCCAATATCAAACTATTCAGTCAGTGACATTATTGTACACAAAACCAATTGAAAGGGAGCGTGATGCGGAGAGGGTGTCACGCGGGGGTCCACCCCATCACTTCTCCGCCAAAAAGCGCGGCTAAAGCATGTTCCATGTTTCTCAAATTTTAGCCAAAGGCTATAAGCAGTAAGCCTGGCGATGCCCGTAGGGCCGAATTGTTTTTTTCCTCAATGTAAAGTACAATTAAATTTTTAGAATCGAATGAGACCAACTACAGTTCTGACCCGGTCACTCCCCGTTATTATTTCCCTAAATTACAGGGGTAAAAACTTTTAAAAATGTAGCTAAATTTGAAATTTTCAAGGAATTTAGAAATTTATTAGTTCGTCGGCCAAGGGAATTGAAAAAATTGAAAGATGGAATCATCAAAATCGAGCAATAATTGCCAGAGAAAACGCTGCAAATTATTACACAAGGGTTCATTTTTTTCTATATAGATCACTCGTCTGCAAAGAACACAGCTTTGCCATTGTCACCACCTACCAACCCTAGATACTACCTACCACTTACCTACTTCACAATCAAGTTTATTTGGAAGAAATCAACGCTTCACACTCAGTTCGAAGAAACAGGGAGTTGAGGTTGCCCTAATTATTAGGAAATTCGATTACTGGTTGATGAGGACGCAAAACTGAGTTCAACTCGAAGAAACGAACAGCGATCGCATTTTGGTCAGCTGAAATTTGAACGGAGATTAGGCCTCTTTTGCGATTCACACTCGTGTTTCTGATTTATCGTAAGCCCAAGTCTCAAGTTCTCTTAGAGAGCGAACGGTTAGTCCTACAGGGCTCCGGGTGGTCTCATTCGATTCTAAATATTTAATAATACTTTAAATTGAAGAAAAAACAATCCTTTATATCAAAAGTTTTTAAGCTAGGGCTTTTTTTTAGTCCTACACAAATGTATCATAATTAAGGCTGAATGTAACAGTTTTACGACGCCAATAAAAATTATTTTAAAAAAATGCTTGATAAACTAGTAGGTAGAATCGTATTGTAAAACGCTGCAAATTATTACACAAATGATTATTATTTTTCTATATAGAGCACTCGTCTGCAAAGAACTCGGCTTTGCCACTGTCACCATCTACCTACCACGTACCTTCAGCGATCGCATTTTGGTCAGCTAAAATCTGACCGGAGATTAGGCCTCTTTGGTGATTCACACTCGTGATCCTGTTTTATCGAAGAAAAACCCCTAAGTTCTCGTAAGGAGCGAACGGATTGTCCTTCAGAGCTTCGCGTGGTCTCTAAAAATTCAATACTATCTCAAATTGGTGAAAAAACAATACTTTTGTTTCGAGAGCTTTCGAGCTAGGGCACTCTTGAAAATGTCAACCCTTAATTTTCACCCCTTAGAAGTGACCTACATCAACCAAAAGCTTCGGGGCACAACTAGACCCCAAATGGAGCCCATATACCAAATTCCAACCAAATCGTTGGGACGAATAATAAAGCAGTACACGAGTGTGCATCGCTTCACTTTTACTTCATACTTTATTTAGGCGCATTCAATTTTTTCTGGACATGGGCGTCGATTACTAAGCTATTGCTAAACTATTACTGAACTACAATTTGAATTTCATAATATTACAAACGATTTTTTTCAATTTTTCGAAAATTGGTCTCAAGTAAGTTGAGTTGTTTCCTAGTGCGGAGTGTGAATCGCAAATAAAATGGTAACGATGTTACCTTCCTACATCAACAAGTTTTTCTTAGTAGATCTTCCGATATAACGAGTACAGCGATATTATATTTTCTCGGGGGTATGATATCTCACTGACAATATATCATTAAATGATATCAAATTTTGATCACTATGTCGCTATATGTCGTTCGATTTGCCGTCCCTAGGTTTCTGATGGAAGTAAGTAGGTAAATGAGGAATTTCACCATGTCGGAATTTCCTATTTTTGACTCCAAAATCGGATTCAGCACCTCGAAAAACCCCCTAAGGCAAACTTTCAGCCCGTACTTCCTAATTTACGAATAAACAAAACAGTGTAGAAAATACGATCGTTTAAAAAAAACGGGAAAATGACGTCATCCTGGAATAGTTCATTTACGGCCGCTTGAAGCGCTGAGATCAAGAAATCTATAGTCCCCAGATGCAACATTTCACAAAACAATAAAGTTCAAAATCGAAAAACTGAAGAAAAAAATAGAAAAAACAAGATGGGGAAAATTAGGCTTCCCCTCTTTTTGTTTGATAACTTTCCTCTTAGAAAACACGATTTCATTGTACCATCGGGCAACACTGGGAGGAGACAGCGATCTGAACAGCCAATCAGTGAGCGTTCCCGCTTCTCGTTGAAGAGGTCCGATTTCCCGGTTATTTTTTTGAAATCATAAATTTTGATTGTCTCCCAAAAATAACAGGAGACTTTTTTCCGAAATTAGCCCGATTTTCATCTATCCCACACCATCATCTATTCAGGAAAAATGCAAACAGAATTCGGTGAAATTACTCATTGCGGTTCTAATTTCTGTTGATCAAATGCGATCCAGATTTCATATCGCTCAGTTTCATATTCCTTCCTTGTTCTATTCCAGCCTGTGATATTTTTACCAAACGTAATTTTGTTCTTCTGATGTAAGCTTAATTTGTTAAAGATTGTTACGTACTGAATAATTCAGTACGTACTGAATTCTTCAATAATTATTATTGATTTTATTGTATCGATGTATTTGTTGTCCGATAGTTGGGGGCTTCAGTTCGGGTGGTCTGGTCGGCTCGGGGGTGGCTCGCCTGGCGTGTATCAACACTTTAGGATTGTCTCCTAGTGATAGGAGGCGGCCCCGGGAGCCGCCATGGTGGGTAGGTCCGGGCCCGGCCGGACTGCCCGGCTGGGCCTTCAATTTTTTTTTTTTTCCATTTTGGTTTATTATTTTCAATAATAAGCCTTTGGAATCGAGCAAGAAAAAAACATTTTAACCCCTCCTCAAAATTTGGTGTTTCACGTTTCAAGGTACGTAGAATACGTCCGCCGTACGCGGCACTTTTCTTAGCAACACTGGACCGATTTGGTTCAAATTTGGTATATGGGTTCCATTTGGGGTCTAGTTGTGCCGCGAAGCTTTTGGTTGATGTCAGTCACTTCTAAGGGGTGAAAATTAAGGGTTGAACTTTTCAAGAGTGCCCTAGCTCGAAAACTCTCGAAATAAAGGTATCGTTTTTTCACCAATTTTAAATAGTATTGAATTTTTAAAAATTTTTGAGACCACCCGGAGCTCTGTAGGACAAACCGTTCGGTCCCTACGAGTACTTGAAGGTTTTCCTTCGATAAAACAGAATCATGAGTGTGAATCGCAAAAGAGGTCTAATCTCCATTCAAATTTTATCGGACTAAAATACGATCGCTGTTCATTTCTTCGATTTGTATACAGTTTTGCCTTCTGCGTAACCAGTAATCAAATTTCCATATGAAGCTTTCTATTTTTCCAATCGAGTGTGAAGCGTTTAGTTCTTTCTAATAAACTTGATTGTGAAGGTGTGAAGCCAGTATGGTGTGGTAGGTAGTACCTAGCTGGTAGGCAACAAAAAGTTGGTAGGTAAAAAAAATGTTGGTGGGTAAAAAACGCTGCAAATCATTGCTCAAAGGCTTCTTCACTCTTCAGATCACTGATCAGCTGAGTGAGCTCCGAAGCCATTTTCAATCCTAATGAATGGAAGTGCTCTTCCAGGCGTCTCCAGCATTCGAGGAGATCTTCTTCACTCCTCAGACCACTGATCAGCTGTGTGAGCTCCAAAGCCATTTTCAATCCTAATGAATGGAAGTGCTCTTCCAGGCGTCTCCAGCATTCGAGGAGATCTTCTTCACTCCTCAGACCACTGATCAGCTGTGTGAGCTCCAAAGCCATTTTCAATCCTAATGAATGGAAGTGCTCTTCCAGGCGTCTCCAGCATTCGAGGAGATCTTCTTCACACCTCAGATCACTGTTCAGCTGAGTGAGCTCCAAAGCCATTTTCAATCCTATTGAATGGAAGTGCTCTTCCAGGCGTCTCCAGCATTCGAGGAGATCTTCTTCACTCCTCAGATCACTGATCAGCTGAGTGAGCTCCGAAGCCATTTTCAATCCTATTGAACGCAGGAAGCTGAAATTTGAGAGGGAAGGTCAAGGGAGAATACAGATGGTGGTAGGTGCTATTGATGGAGAACCAGTGATCTATACAGAAGGGTGATCTATACAGAAAATAATAAACCTTTTGAAATAAACTAAGGATTGAAAGGATAATTCAATGATAATAATGGATAATTAAGGAGAACGAAATAGAGGGTAGCCATTAAAAGATCGGAACTGGTTTATTGGATAAAATGACAGTGTTGCCAATGTAACTAAATTAATAAATAATATAATAATATTAAATAAATAAATAATAATATATAACATTTCCCTCCCTAAGAAAAATTTTACAAAAAATAAATCATCATCCATGGCACAGTTCCATGTAAAAAAAAAATTGTGTTTGTCGCTGCGGACAAGACAGAATGTAGGAAGTCGAACAACAACAACCTTTATAGTATCAGATACTAAGATAATAGATTGGATGGATTCCATAATAGATTCTATTATTCGAGGAAACCGTATGCAAGGTTATAAACATTAGTTCATCTGAAATTAGTAAAATTAATATTGGTTTTCCGACTAAATTTACATTGATTGAATTTAAAAATGCAGTAGGTAAATTGCAGTGGATTTGCTTGAAAAGTGCCGAAACACCAGTGACGGGAGTGTTCTACAAACATAATTTACGACGAGTAGGGTAAAAACCCCAATGGCGGACATGTTAAGGAAAATCCTATCATTCTGCATTTTAAATTTTTTTCTCTTCAACTGTGTCCGACTTTTTTTGTGTTTAACATGTACCTTAGACATTTATGAACGAGTTATCAATGCAAAAAAGCAGTTTTAATCACATTATTTTCCACAAAATGCTATTTTTGAAGTGAATATGAAATGTACCGGTGGCGGACACCCAAATTTTTGATTGTTGAAGTGGCGGACACCTAGTGTGCCAGTGGAGGACAGGTTTCAGAAAGTCAATGTAATTTGAATGAAAGCGTTTGTATTCATTCAAAACTAGTTCGTTTTTGCAATTAGCATCCAATTGATAGGAAAATTAGCCCTGACTTTGCTCTGAAGGAGGAGGAGAACACTATTGTGAATTGGATCATACCTTGGTCGCGTGCTGGGTTTCCTATCATCAAAACCTTGATGGACAGTGTCCAATGACTTTTGTAAGACCTTAAGAGAGAAAATAATTTCATCATTAACCGACCAGGCCCATCGTGGTAAAAATCCTTCAGGAGTATAAATCCTGCAGTGTCAACTAGGATTGCCCAAAATCTTAATACTCGTACATCAAGAAATACAATGACCTGCTGTCCCAAATTAGGAACAGTCCAATCAAGAATATAATGCTACCAGACTCATCTCGAGTCTTTGAGGCTGAAGAAAATGCGTTTTTTCTTAACCCAAAAGGTCTGGCTGTTTTGGCTTCAAAAAGTGACAGAGTAGTTTATCAACAAGATGATTGAGACGAGAGTGTGTCACTGCTTTGGCGACACCTAATCCTGGAGGGCAGTTAACTCCCCCCGCTTGTGGTTTTTAAAGTAGGTACGTGTGCATCCCCACAGAAATTGCCAAAAGTGCAACAACTGCCAGAGGCATGTGCTATAGTTAGTGGGGGATACCAAACTCCCTCGCTACTTGAGCAGTTGGTCTCCCCCCTTGAACTTCCTGCTTGGATTAGAACATCGCCTCTTCATTATAATTTAATATATTAGGTCTTTTTCCTACATTGGTCTTCTTCTTCATTCTAGGAGATTTCTTGTTGTTCTACCTTAAACAACAAGAGACAAAAACTACCTATCTAACAACAAATGAAACTAGGAAGGCTGGGAAAATGGACAGAATAGTGAACTGGAGAAGGACACTATTAAACTCCAGTGAAGGAAAGGTGTACTATAAGCCTGTCCTCCTTTGGTTCCACGTTTAACAATTGGTTTTACCAATAGCGGACAGTATGTCCTACACTAGTACAGGCAGTATTTTGCGTGTACCAGTGAAGGACATGCATAAATTAGGATTCTGTAATATTAAAATCAGGTGAATTATTTGAAATATGCTCGAGTTAAATAGTATTGAAGTTGTAACAATCACAAAAATAGTTGCAGTTGTGTTGGAAACAGAAAAATAGCTTAATATTCACAGTCGTTCTCTTGCCATTTTTCACTAGGAATAAGGACCAAAAGGGCAAACATGGATTGTCGTTATTTTTTTAAACTGCTGCACCAATTTGGCACCAAATTCGTCCTATTCACTTCCATTTAATAGTTGTAAGTCTTATAGTTTCCATAATAAGAAGGAATAAATGGCAAAACTCAACTCATATTCTTATTATAACAGATTATTTTTCAAGTGTCCGGCAATGGTGCAGTGTCCGCCACTGGGGCTTTTACCCTACAAATATCTGTACGAAAATGAAATACAATCTTCATAATTATGTGTGTATTCCAACCATGGACCTAGTATCCCATTGGATACTAGGTCCATGATTCCAACAGGTTGGTTGTTACAAATTAAATCAATTATCTTATCATTTATATTAATAAATTTATGTTAACCCAATTCTCACTTGTAGGTTAATCTTTCGGGTGGTTTGACATCTCTCCTTGGCCTATCAGTAGCAATACTTCGGGGTTTTTCGGGGCTTTGATGTGCCGTAGTTTCCTGATCATTTTCGGAACTATTGTTTCCGACATTATTGCTCTTTTGTGGAGAAACTGGGGTAGGTTTAATGGAAGACCTACGAGATTTGCGGGGGGTTTTCTGGGTATTTGGGTCGGGTTCAGGTAGCTGTTCACCCGTCGGTTTGTTCGCCGAAATGGAAATTTGAGAATGTGTTGGGGGATTATAGTTGTTTATCGAATTGTCTATATCTTTCTCGTTACCATTAGTGTGTGGCTTTTCTTCAATGTTCTTCATTTTGAAAAACTCACCTAGTGGTAAAATTTGATCGGTATGGCGTTTATGTATTCTTCCGTCATCCGATTCGCACAATAAAATATGATTTCCGATTGATTCTACAATTTTTGCAGGAATCCATCCCCGTTTATTTGGGTGTTTATATTCCCGAACGTACACTCTTTCGTGTAAATGGAAGGTTTTGTTTTGAGTGTATGAGAGAAGTCTGCTGTTGTGTTGAACGTTTTTGATTTTAGACTTCCTCAACTGATCGAATCTAATCGAAATTTTTCTATTAAACATGAGTTGTGATGGAGAAATATTCGTTGTGCTGTGCGGTGCGTTACGATAAATAAATAGAAATTTCTGTAGTCTTGTCTCCAGAGTAGAAACAGAAGACTCCTTTATCATTTTTGTTAAGGCTAAATGTCCCGAGTTTAGTTGTAAAATCCGCCACCACGTGGCAGCACCAAAATGAAGAAAATTTCGTTTACTTCTCAGTTGAGAACGGATCAAGATATTTTAATTCCGCAAACGGATTTCTCTTCAGGATCAACGTAGAATTCCGGGTAATTGGTTTAGAAAGTGTGCAAAAATTTTTTGCACACAGTTCCAACAAAAATTTGTTCAAATTTCGAACATTTTCAAAAAGTGGCCTTATAGCCACTTGCAGAACCTTCATCAGAATACGAATCCGTTTGCAGAATTTTTCTAACTTGATCATAGCCGTCGGATTCGCGTTTTTACGATTTGGGCGGGGGCGAGGGGGGCGACCATGGGCTGGGGGGCGAGGGGGCGGCGGCGTTCAAACGCCCGCCACCCGCGCGACCTTCACCTTCTCTCCGACATTCATGTTTTGATAGTTTGCACCCTTTCATCAATATTCTTTTTTTCCTGGCCACCTTATAGGTACCATCAACCTTCCCATTTCCAACTTCTCTTCCTTGAGGTTGAACGAATGTGGTGAAATTGCCATAAAAAGCAAGATTCTCACATAATTAACTTATGAGCAAGATTCTATTTTAATTTGATACTGATAATGGTTTGCACTACTAAATAGTTGGTTCTGAAATTGTGGTAATTTAGTTCATTGTACATGGAGTAGGTAGGTACCTATTTGTTCAAATTTCAATGTACCTAGTTGTAAAAGTGATCTAACATCATTTTAGTCTCGATCGTTTATTTAGTTGAACTAGCAATAGAAGGTGTATGGGGGCATACCTATTTCTCCCAAATTCCCTCTTAATTATTCTAGGAGTTACACTATTAATTTTCCTTGTTTTCAAAAGTCTTTCGTGTTTTTATGTAAATATAACGCCTAACAATACTGAAGTGTTGCACTTTGAGGTACCTACTACCTACTAAATTACAAACATGACTGTCCAAAAATTACCATTAGTACAATGTAATAAATACCCTAGAACTAGGGATAGTGCTGTGGTCTTACAAGATAATTTTCTTACAGATGGCAACTCTAAGTGTTTACCTTTTCGGATTACTCGAAAAGTTCAAGGTCGCACCCCTTTCTCGTTCTCTAGCAATCCCGGTAACATCGGGGCACAGTAACTGTTGACGTTCCAGTTATAGTATGGCGTTGGTGATTTTACCTTGATTTCACTTCCGTTTCCGTGATTGCGCAGTTATCACTACTAACATCGCATTTTACGACGGCCCACAGTAAGAATTGGGCGACCGTACGCGATTAATCTGGGGTAAAGGAGGACACACTCAAAAGATAAAAGAACTCTGCGCATTGCTACTATCAGTTCCGGGGCCGTGATTTTCATAGGGGATTATCTGCAAGCCAATCTGAATAATCCTGAAAATTTTCATCGAATTCGTACGAAAAATGTAGGAGTTATGGCTGTTACAAGGATTTTAAGGTTTGAGCATTCGCAGAGGCTAATGTCAATTTGGAGGCCGTGATTTTCGTGGGGACCATCTTCACCCCAATCCACATAATCTCTAAAAATTTCATCGAAATCAGATGGGAAATGTAGAAGTTATTACTGTTACAAGGAATTCACTTTTGCGCATGCGCAGTCACTACTATTAGTCCGGGGTGATGATTTTCATAGGGGCCCGTCTACACACCAACCCGCACAATCCCTGAAAGTTTCTTCGAAATCGGAGAATAACTTCGTATAGTTATGCCCGATACAAGGATTTCACAACAGAATCAAAGACGGACAGACACGGAACCAAAATTGTTCAGGAAGGTCTGAAACGTAAAACGAGAGTGGAAATTTTGATTTTGGAGATCATTTTGACATGGATCTATGTCTTTTGGCTGGGGGTCAAGAAATTTTTCGTGACACTTTTTTTTTGCCACCAAAAATGCACAAACAAAATCATAACTACATATAGGTAGCTTTGAAGCAAGGTTTTCTAGAATACTGCAATATTATTATTACGTGCAATCGGAGTTTTTTTTTAGAAATTTTTTTTCACCCTTGAAAAGTGAAAACAATACTTCCGCTTGGTAGATTCGGAAATAAGAAATGCGTAGTACCTACCTTTTTTGGTGCTCTGTACAATGTTTGGGAAATCATAAATTTTAATTTAGCTTCCGAGTCTACCAAGGTAGCGGAAGTATTGTTATCACCTTTCAACGTTGAAAAATGTTATCCAGAATCAAAATTGTTACTCCAGTTTTACGTTCTAGACCCTCCTGAACAATTTTGGTTCCGTGCCTGTCTGTCATGAAATCCCCGCAACGCGCAAAACTATACAAAGTTATGGTCCAATTTCGATTTAAAAAAAATTTCAGGGATATTATGCGGGTTGACGTGTTGATAATCCCTTATGAGAATCATCGCCCCAAGATCAATCAAGTAGCCTCTGCATAAGTTAATTATATGAGAATTTATGCCTAGTTCTAGGGTATTTATTACATTGTACTAATGGTAATTTTTAGACAGCCATTTTTGTAATTTAGTAGGTAGTAGGTACCTCAAAATGCAACACTTCAGTATTGTTAGGCGTTATATTTACATAAAATCACGAATGACTTTTAAAAACAAGGAAAATTAATAGTGTAACTCCTAGAATAATTAAGAGGGAATGGGGGGTGCGCCTTGATTTTTTTAAGATTTTTAATCGAAAGTAGACTACATCCTGAGAATTTTGGCACCAACCGCGACCTTCTAGCGTGAGTAGATCTGTTTCTATGATTTTTCAAAGTTTCGACCGTTTATGACGTCACGCGCCCCTCTCGCCTGGGCGGGACCCCCCAGCCCACTGTGACGTCATAAACGGTCGAAACTTTAAAAATTCATAGGAAAAGATTTACTCACGCTAGAAGGTCGCGGTTAGTGCCAAAATTGTCAGAATGAGGTCTACCTTAGAATAAAAATAACAATAAACAGTTTTTCCTCCCCAGGCGCACACCCTATTTGGGAAAAATATGCCCCCAAAAACCTTCTATTGCTATTTCAACTAAATAAACGATCGAGACTAGAATGATGTTAGATCACTTTTGCAACTAGGTATATTGAAATTTGAACAAATAGGTACCTACCTACTCCATGTACAATGAACTAAATTACCACAATTTCAGAACCAACTATTTAGTAGTGCAAACCATTATCAGTATCAAATTAAGATAGAATCTTGCTCATAAGTTAATTATGTGAGAATTTTGCTTTTTATGGCAATTTCACCACATTCGTTCAACCTCAAGGAAGAGAAGTTGGAAATGGGAAGGTTGATGGTACCTATAAGGTGGCCAGGAAAAAAAGAATATTGATGAAAGGGTGCAAACTATCAAAACATGAATGTCGGAGAGAAGGTGAAGGTCGCGCGGGATGGCGGGCGTTTGAACGCCAGCCGCCCCCTCGCCCCCCAGCCCATGGTCGCCCCCCTCGCCACCGCCCAAAAATGTAAAAACGCGAATCCGACGGCTATGATCAAGTTAGAAAAATTCTGCAAACGGATTCGTATTCTGATGAAGGTTCTGCAAGTGGCTATAAGGCCACTTTTTGAAAATGTTCGAAATTTGAACAAATTTTTGTTGGAACTGTGTGCAAAAAATGTTTGCACACTTTCTAAACCAATTACCCGGAATTCTACGGTAATCCTGAAGAGAAATCCGTTTGCGGAATTAAAATATCTCGATCCGTTCTCAACTGAGAAGTAAACGAAATTTGGCCCCGATGGTGCTGCCATCTCTTATTTCAGAATCACACTAAAACATCGTGACATTTAGCCTTAAAGAAATTATGATGTCATTAATTCGGCAATAATAATCTACAGGCAGGAGGGGAAAGAAGAGCCCCTTTATCGCTTAAATGGTTATTGCATAAATGGACCACTCTATAAAATCAGTAATGCAATAACCAATTTAATGTTAAGGACTCAAATTTTCATTAGAGAGGATTTAATTTTGATTTTTCAAGGAAAACAGACCGTACTGGTTCTATACAAATAAAAACGTCTGCCAAGTGGGTGTGGCACATAGCTTCCTCGTATCCATAACCCGATTATATAGATGATCAGATGCATAGTTATTAATCTCAAAACACCAATCTCTAAGTACCTTTCACTACTCTCATAGGGGACCATCTACACGCTAATCTGGACAATCCTAGAAAATTTCATCAAATTCGGATGAAAAATTAAGTGAGTAGATGTGTGTGATTGGATCAAAAAAATACTTAGCCTCGGCTGGGATTCGAACCCGCGACCCCTGGGGGACAGTTGAAGTTACGGCTGTTACAAGGAATTCACGTTTGCGCATGCGCAGTCGATTCTATCAGTCCGGGGATGATGATTTTCATATGGGACCATCTACAACCTAATCCGCATAATCCCTGAAAATTTCATCGAAATCTGATGGAAAATGTAGAAGTTATGGCCGTTACAAGGAATTCACGTTTGCGCATGCGCAGTCGCTTCTATCAGTTCGGGGATGATGATTTTCATAGGGAACCGTCTACACACCAACCCGCACAATCCCTGAAAATTTCATAGAAATCGGACAATAACTTCGTATAGTTATGCGCGTAACAAGGAATTCATGACAGACACACAGACAGACAGACAGACACGGAACCAAAATTGTTCAGAAAGGTCTAAAACGCAAAACGCGAGTGGAAATTTTGATTTTGGAGAACTTTTTTTTTCGTCCTTGAAAAGTGAAAACAAAGCTTCCGCTACCTTGGTAGACTCGGAAGCAAAAAGTGCAGTAAAATAGCACTATGTAAAGTGGAGGCAGAATTTTAGGAAAATATGCGTTTCCCAAAATTAGCTTTTTTGAACTTGGATGGTTATTGCTTAACACGGTCCAATTATAAGTAGTTTTTTCTGAACTTCAACATTTACGATTTTGACCATCTTTTAGAGGTTCCTGTACTATGAGTGGGCATCGACCAATGAATAATCGATTAATGAAATCAACGATTATTTCATTTGTATTAATCGAGCCCTTAAACATTGATTAATCGATGAATAATAGATTATATCAAAAAGATTGGGGTAAAATTGAGTAGGTACAATTGAAACAAAAAATTCAACGAAAAAATCATTAAAATTTAAAATTACATCTAATGTAAGAGTGAAAAACAGTGAAACAAAAATAAATAATACGAGCAAATGATTTACGAGCCAATATTTTTCATCAATGTCCTTAAAAAAAGAGTTCGTTACCTCTGTGTCTTTAAAATTAGGCCAGGTTCAGAAAACCTTCTGAAAGAACAGAGGTATTTTAAAAACCTCAGGAAAAGTCTCAGCCATGTGTTTCCAATATGATACCAGGTTTTGTTGGATTCTTACAAACCTAAGCAGGTAAAAAACTTGACAGACACACAGGCAGACAGACACGGAACCAAAATTCTTCAAAAAGGTCTGAAACGTAAAGCGCGTGTAGAAATTTCGATTTTGGAGAATTTTTTTTCAATCTTGAAAAGCGAAAACAAAGCTTCCGCTACCTTGGTAGACTCGGAAGCAATTGGCATGATAATAGGTAAAATAGGCAACGCTAGGTAAAAAATAACGTAACAGGGTAAGTAAGTACTAACAAAAACAGCCTAAGTAATCAGTGATAATATTGATAAAGTGAGGAGATAATAATCGTTGAATAATCGTTTCGATTACCCAATTAATCGTACCCAGTGGACATCGATTATTTGACCAATTAATCGATTCTACTTCGATTAATCGATGCCCATCCCTATTCTGGACCAATCCGAGTAGCTTAAATTGAAATAATAGACAATTGTTTCCAAACCTACGAAGTTAACGGAAGCATTGTTTTCAAGGTTTGAAAAAAAGTTGTCAAAATCAAAATGTCTCCTCGCGTTTCACGTTTTAGGCCTTCCTGAACAATTTTGGTCCCGTGTCTATTAAATCCATGTAACGGCAAAACTATACGAAGATATTCCGATAGTCCGATTTAAATCGCAATGGGGTATTTCGGTGGGTCGGAAATTCAGGTTTTTGACCTCAAATTTGGATTCAGCACCCTTGAAAACCTACATACTACAACTTTAAGCCCAATGATACTATAACATGTGGTAGAAAAATTAATTAAAGAGATCACACATTTGAAAAAGGCGGGCCGCTATAAATGCACACACACTAGGCTAGGACTACGCCGCGGACTACACCGCGCGCGTGTGTGAGTACTATTTTGTAGTATCCAAGAGGTCTTCCAAGGGTTTCTGTGCATGGATACTTTTTTCAAAGACAGTTGGCTAGCTACGTCACGATTGGCTAGCTACGTCACACCGTTCAAATCTTCAACTTTCCTTAGCTTCTCTGATTTTTTAAAAACATTTTCTCGACGAACAGAACCGATTACCGTTATTCCTGAGTCATACTCTTCTGAAAAATAAAATTAAAAAAATTGACCGAAATACCCCATTGCACGGATTGTGGGGAATGGCGAGTAGGTGGTCCCTTATGAAAACCGTTCCTGGATCAATAGTACGTAATTTTCTTTTCCTGTTGAGTTGTCCTCCTTCATCCCAGATTAATCGCATAAGGACGCCCAAGTACTGTGAGTCTCAAACTAATCAGTACCCCGTAGAATTTTCAAAGTTTTAATTTTCCACAATGTCTCAATAAGAATGGTTTTTGATAAAAACTTAAGTACCTGCCACAAGGGACTATTGCCATTATTCATTCATTTCATTCTAATTTTTCCCGTTTTGTGTATCATTTTTGTTTTTTATTATGGAAGAACTTTTTTGCATGTTGGGCACATTTTTGAGCCTCGTCTCTTACCAAATCTAAGGATATTGATGAAATTTGCTCTCCATAATCAACACCTTGTAAACTCATCATCTGAGGCCACTATATAAATTAGAGTTAATCTAGGAAGAATGCATACTTCTAACAAACTTCCCCCAGTTCAAATTTCGATGAAATTCAAATTTGATGAAATTTTAAGGGATTGTGTGGGTTGGCGTGTAAATGGTCCCTATGAGGGTAGTGATGACTATACATGACTATACATCGGATCATCTATGAAATCGCGGTGGATACGAGAAAGCTACATTCCACTCCCACTTGGCAGAAGTTTTTTTCAATTTTCAGACCAATTTTGTTTGTCTCAGTTAGAATTTTCGTTTATTTTCCGCCGCTTCGCCGGATTTTCCAGCAGTTAATTCGACTGGAGCGACCTCGAAAGGCGAGGCGGAGGAATCCCGAACCTGCGCAATGCGATTTGTCGTACAGGCGGGACTGTTGCGCCCCACATTACCCGAGGGTTAAAATTGGATCAACTCCTCCATGACCCGTCGGTTTTCACCCCCGAAACGTTCAATTATACATCATTCTATGTTGACCACCCAATTTTGTTTTTGAATTTGAAAACTATACGGGGTGTCTACACTTAAGGTGGGCATAACTTCAGGGTTCGATTCTACAAGGTATTTCCAACAAAAAATGTTTCCTAGCAATTTTTTCTTAACCCACTACTGACTTACGTCATTAAAACTGTCATAACGCCTGTTATTTACCAAGGAAATTCAAATTTGAGGATATCGTTGGAAACAGCGTTTAGCTACCTAAACCAAAATCTTTTAGCAATAAAGCATTTCTAAAAAATCAAGTCAAATAGCAAACTTGTAATTTTAAACTAGACTGCTGCACTAATGGATTAGCGCCTGTAAATTAGGGAAATACTAACTCTGAACGAGGAACGAACGGCGACCGACTGAGACCCCCTTAACGTACACGATGTATCAGAAAAATGTTGCTTTAAAGTTGTAACTTGGTGCAATAAAACAAGCCAAACAACTATACAGGGAGTCTACACTTAAAATGGGCATAACTTTGGGGTTTGATTCTACAAGGTATTTCCAACAAAAAATGTATCTTAGCAATTTTTGACATTTTATGTCTTTACTATGGCACATAAATGAAAAATCGTCACGCGGGGAGCGTTACGCGGAAATTTCTGATGATTTTCGCTTACATAAAATGTCTCTCATGGTTGCGTACTTGTACGAAAGCTGTAGCCACCGATCGGGAGGTTAATCAAGATTTGAATTAGGTAGATAGTGAAATGGGATAAAATCTACACAGAGGAAAACCTAATTATTAAATGTGATACGACGTGTAAATTTAGATGGACAGAATGGAGTCATGGTAGCGCAATCAAAATTTTTATGAAATACGAATTGTGAGTGTGAGTTAGATGTTTGATTGTACACAGAATGATGAAACTTTCTTCGAGAAGCTGCTCTAACATATATTGATGATTGAATAATAGATTTTTGTTAGAAAATTAACTTAAAAAACCGTTGTCTCTAATAGTTTTGTTACAATGACATCCGGAAGGTATTGCTTGAGGTATTGTTCATGAAGAAGGAATACGACTGAGCAGATTGTCTCGTTGTGATGAACGCAACTCATTCAATAGTACCTATTTCAATTAATTGTCAAATTATTTATTGGAACCCTACATACTTTGCTTACCAACATTCACTATTTTCTTAACCCACTAAAGCCTTTTACTTCGAAGATTTTTTTCGCATTTTCGACCTTACGTCATTAAAACTGTAATAACGCCTGTTATTTACCAAGTGAATTCAAATTTGAGGATATCGTTGGAAACCGCGTTAAATTTTCAAGCTACATAGTGTAAAACCAAAATCTATTAGCAATAAACCATTTCTAAAACACTGCAAATCATTGCCCAAAGGTTTATTATTTTCTGTATAGATCACCCTTCTGTATAGATCACTGGTTCAATAGGATTGAAAATGGCTTCGGAGCTCACTCAGCTGATCAGTGATCTGAAGAGTGAAGAAGATCTCCTCGAATGCTGGGGACGCCTGGAAGAGGACTTCCATTCAATAGGATTAAAAATGGCTTCGGCGCTCACTCAGCTGATCAGTGATCTGAAGAGTGAAGAAGATCTCCTCAAATGCTGGAGACGCCTGGAAGAGCACTGATCAGCTGAGTGAGCTCCGAAGCCATTTTCAATCCTATTGAACGCAGGAAGCTGAAATTTGAGAGGGAAGGTCAAGGGAGGATACAGATGGTGGTAGGTGCTATTGATGGAAAACCAGTGATCTATACAGAAGGGTGATCTATACAGAAAATAATAAACCTTTGGGCAATAATTTGCAGCGTTTTTTACCTACCAATTATGGTAGGTACTACCTACCACACCTTCACAATCAAGTTTATTAGAAAGAACCAAACGTTTCACACTCGATTCGAAAAATAGAAAGCTTCATATCGAGGGCGTCAGAGCAAAACCCCACATCGTCATTTTGACTATTTTTCAGGAGAACCAAAAAAACCACTTCCCAATGATTTGCTACTCTCAATTTGACGCAATATAACTATACTTGTGCTCTCCAGATTCAGATTACCTTTCTCTATGGTCGTACGAGAGAAAATTAAGAAAAAACCCTTTTTTTTCTAAAAAAACGAGACGTTATGAGGTATTGACCGTCAGAGCAATACGAGGTGTTGCTCAACTGAAATTTTGCAGAATTTAATTTACTGAAATATTTCAGTGTCCGTAAGTACCGTTCTTACTGCAAAAATATTAAATTTTTTTATTTTTTAGTTATTATTTACTATTTTTTTAATACTAAGTATAGATATTATTTAAATGAAGAAACATTTTCCACGTAAATAAATGAAAATCTTTATTTTGGTTAACCAACATGTTGAAGGGGTGACCCCTCCTTTTCCATTGGTTCGTTCTTCCATAGAAAAAGATCCATTGTTAAACACAATATAGTTAAATTTAACAGGAACAAACGACAACTCTTGAACACTCTTCAATAAATTCAACAATTCATCTTCCCATAGGTACCATCTCGTCCAAACCACTGCACTCACCCTAATTCTCTTCATCTTCCGAGCTAGGGGAGTATTTACTTGATGTGTCAACTATATCCATCTCCTTCTTTTCTGAGAAAACAGAGAAGATTCCATAGTTGTTAGTCTGAGCCTCCCACTAAAATTATCAGACAATTATTTCAGCCATCAACTTCCTAGGCTAAGCTAAGAAAACGTCTGCCAAATGGGTTTGGCACATAGCTTCCTTCTATCCATTAGGTACACAATTGTAAATATGAAATAAAGATTTTATAGTAAGGTATAGATGAATGTATAGGTTGAACAACAATTTTTTGTGGTTGATTCCAAAGGTTCATGACTTGGTAGGTAAAGTTTTGCCTATTACAACGATATCATGACAGATACGAAACCATAAAAGCATGCCAAGTGGGTGTGGTGCATAGCATCCTCGTATCCATAACCCGATGCATAGAAGCCACAGAGTACCGGAGACAAGTGTCAATCTCCTAGTCTGCTAATCTCAAAGCATCTACCTATATCCTAGGGGACGTACCTGGCACTAATCTCTTCTTGAATTGAATAATTGATATCTACTCAAGTCCTAGTAGGAAGTAGAAAGGTTTTAGTAATTACTTGCTTTGCTGCGTTTTGTTATCCTGTACTTTTGTCCATGTCCATTTTTTGCGTTCCAGGGTGATGTAGCACAGCTCTACAAAACAACGATTCATACGTGAATACGGAGAGAGATAGTAAAATTTACTATCTCTCTCCGTATTCAAGAATGAATCGTTGTTTTGTATTTAATGACAAATTGAGCACTGATAGAAAACGCTTTTCGCGAAATCAAAAATTGGATTTTACCTACTTATGATAACGTTTTTTGTTATCAAAAGTTGGAACAGAAAACATGTGAGGGGGAGAAGGTCGCAGAACAAGGAAAAACAGATCTGTTCTCCGTTCTATCCTCTATATGGAAGAGGACCCTCAAGAGAACCACGATCAACATCGTCCATAGTCACCGATGCAAGGTGTCAAGTATCCATGTCATTGCATGGAGGATTAAATTTGTGCCATGGACGATCTATCTCTTCCATGATCATTCTGTCTTCCATGATTCATGTTCTCGCAATCGATATTCGGAGTAACGAAATCGAAATCGGCATAGACAAATCGATGTGCAAACATTTCGATTTCGTTAACCTCGCTTCCTCCGCTTGTTTGTTCCCCGTTTTGGGTTTGGCTTCATTTCCTGTAATTTCCAGCATCGTGGATTCTATTTTGAGTTAGAAGCGTGTAAAATGTTAACCAAACATGATATATTTCAATCCTGCGTAGTTCCTGCCTTCCTGTACTTCAGGTATGTTATCAAATTTGAGTTTTTCGAGGTTCCCTAGTTCTCACACTCGACAGCGGTTTCCTCTTCTCTCTGTTGCTAAACAGGGGAAATCTAGTTATTTTCATTCATTTTTCTAACGCCAAGATCTAAGTGAAAGGTTTTTCTAAAAGGGATCGTACTCACGAGGTGTGTCCGATGTTCAGAAACCTGAAAGGAATGGAATCTAGTTACCGGAAACTTCTCGAAACTAGATAGTGTCGAAAAATCACGCCATCCCCTCCATTTTCCACTTCTTCAGATGTTTCACTCCTGTTAGTTGTTACAACTAGGTACAGTACCTAACTGTTAGGTACAGTACCTAACCACACCAAGCATATCGTCGCTGTAACGGCAACATCGCACAAGCGCCAAAAAACCGATTTTCGGATTTTTTACCTACTGGAAAGGATTTTTCACGCCCGAGCTTATGGTACCATTGATTCTTAGCTTGGTCAACCGCAAATCGTTCAAAAACGCGAAAAACGCAACATCACACATGTGATTTGGTAACCAGCATCGCACATCTCCACTTTTCTTCATTCAAACTTCGTAATGGAAGGAGACAATGAGGTAAGTTCGTTGATTACTGTTGGAATATTGATCAAAAAACCATGTTTTTTTGATAATCATGAAAGTTTATTAGTTACTGAAGGCGGGACATGGAAACACAAGAATCACCATAATAGACCTTTTGCCGAATGGATTTTCGCGTCGGGGTAACGCTAACGTTTAGGTTATCCTGAGAGAAGGTGTTGGGTTAAATGCTTTTTATTTACGTCAGTTTTCTGTTGACTTGTGAGTTTCTGCGTATTTTTTGCTGCCTATTTTACCTTTTTTTTGCCGAGTTTCATATTTTCGTGCGTTGATTTTTCAAGTTTACCTCGAAAAATGTCTCGGGGAAAAAAATTTCGCTGTTTTGGGGGTCTGCAACAGCTCCGAAAAGAAAGGAGCCCCAGGATACGACTCAACAACCCGATTTTATAGATTTCCTCAACCGTGTTTGTTGTTGAGGAATAACATTTTCACTTGGAGTTATTCGGAAGAATCCCTACATGTGGGTAGATGTTCTAGATGTAAAATCGTTAAACGGTGAATGGCTCGTTGCAGAAGAACAGACGACAGGTATGTACCTCCAAAGTTGTTTATAAGCTACTGTACTTCCTTTACTTGGTACCGTAAAGTTATACGTTGTGTATTTTGATAAATATTCTACCTAAACGATGTTACCTAATTATTATTATGATGATGACAGGTTTCGGCGAGTTCGTCAAATTTCAACCAACCTCTACATCTGCTCAAAACATTTCTACGAAAAACCGGACAAGATGGATTACTCCTAATGTTTACCGAAAGGTAACTCAAACTTGGTAGGTACCTAAGTCCAGAACTTTCTTGTACTCCTAATTTAAATACATTTTCGTTCTTTAGATAAAATTGTGTAGGTAGTATGCGGCAAGTTACCTAATTTGTACCAGAGATGGGCGAATTCTTATTCATAAATACGATTATGAATACGAATATGAATATGAATACGAATACAATCGTATTCACACTTTGAATACGATTTTATAATTTTTTTCTATGATTTCCCCAAAAATCGAATTTTTTCAACAATTTCCCCTGAAAATCATACTTTTTTTTATGATTTTCTCCCGAACTCCGGACGTATTTCCAACCTAACATTGTCAAAATAATCAACCAAAATTCGAAACGCTCACCAATTTTTATAGGATTTGTCACGCAGAATCGAATGAGACCAACCCCAGGTCGCTACGACCAATCGAATAGAAAGTACGACGAAATTTCCACAGAAAATCGTATTTTTAAAACGATTAGCACTGGAAATCATTTGAAAATTATGATTTTTACCGGACATTTAGTCGTACTTTCTATTCAGTTGGTCGTAGCGACTTGGGGTTGGTCTCATTCGATTCTGCGTGAAAAATCCCATAAGAATTGGTGAGCGTTTCGAATTTCGGTTGATTATTTTGACAATGTTAGGTTGGAAATATGTCCAGATTTCGAGAGAAAATCGTTTTAAAAAAACGCTGCAAATCATTGCTCAAAGGTTTATTATTTTCTGTATAGATCATCCTTCTGTATAGATCACTGGTTCTCCATCAATAGCACCTACCACCATCTGTATTCTCCCTTGACCTTCCCTCTCAAATTTCAGCTCCTGCGTTCAATAGGATTGAAAATGGCTTCGGAGCTCACTCAGCTGATCAGTGATCAGAAGAGTGAAGAAGATCTCCTCGAATGCTGGAGACGCCTGGAAGAGCACTTCCATTCAATAGGATTGAAAATGGCTTTCGAGCTCACTCAGCTGATCAGTGATGTGAGGAGTGAAGAAGATCTCCTCGAATGCTGGAGACGCCTGGAAGAGCACCTCCATTCAATAGGATTAAAATGGCTTTGGAGCTCACTCAGCTGATCAGTGATGTGAGGAGTGAAGAAGATATCCTCGAATGCTGGAGACGCCTGGAAGAGCACTTCCATTCAATAGCATTGAAAATGGCTTCGGAGCTCACTCAGCTGATCAGTGAGCAATGATTTGCAGCGTTTTTTACCTACAAACATTGTTTTACCGATCAATTTTTTTTTACCTACCACACCTACCTATTGGTAGGTACTACCTACCACACTATAATGGCTTCACACCTTCACAATCAAGTTTATTAGAAAGAACTAAACGCTTCACACTCGATTCGAAAAATAGAAAGCTTGATATGGAAATTTGATTACTGGTTACGCAGAAGGCAAAACTGTATACAAATCGAAGAAATGAACAGCGATCGCATTTTAGTCAGATAAAATTTGAACGGCGATTAGACCTCTTTTGCGATTCACACTCATGATTCTGTTTTATCGAAGGAAAACCTTCAAATACTCGTAGGGACCGAACGGTTTGTCCTACAGAGCTCCGGGTGGTCTCAAAAATTTTTAAAAATTCTGTACTATTTAAAATTGGTGAAAAAACGATACCTTTATTTCGAGAGTTTTCGAGCTAGGGCACTCTTGAAAATTTCAACCCTTAATTTTCACCCCTTAGAAGTGACCTACATCAACCAAAAGCTTCGCGGCACAACTAGACCCCAAATGGAGCCCATATACCAAATTTGAACCAAATCGGTCCAGTGTTGCTAAGAAAAGTGCCGCGTACGGCGGACGGCGTACGGCGGACGGCGTACGGCGGACGGCGTACGGCGGACGGACGGAAATTTTTTTATTCGATTTTCGGATTCTACGTACCTTGAAACGTAAAACATCAAATTTTGAGGGGGGGTTAAAATTTTTTTTTTTCTTGCTCGATTCCAAAGGCTTATTATTGAAAATAATAAACCAAAAGTATGATTTTCAGAGAAAATTCGATTTTTGGGGAAATCATAGAAAAAATCATAAAATCGTATTCAAAATACGAATACGGTGGAAAATTGTATTCAAAGTGTGAATACGATTGTATTTGTATTCATATTCATATTCATACCTGTATTCGTATTCATAATCATAAAATCGCAGATATGATTTGTATTGATAATCGTATTTATGAATAAGAATTCGCCCATCTCTGGTTTGTACCCAGTGTGGTAAGCAAACTGGGCGGATTTTCCATACAAAAAAGAGTGTGAATTTTTAGAAGTATCCCTTTTGTCGAGCATGAAATAGGTACATGCTCGGTGTGTAATTCGGTCTGAACAAATTTTAAATTTCAGCGAAATGGGGGGGAGAGAATTGTCAGGAGTGCTCAGCGCATCCAAGCTAAACCTTGAGATACGACCTTTGTTGGAACGTCATAATTAAGAGTTTTAGTTATTAATAACGTCAAGACGGCGCCTTTCGCACTAACATATTTAAAAAAATTAAATTCGATACCCAGTTCTTCCGAGGAAGTAGGTACATTCTTCCACCTTACTTTGGAGGAACTTAAAGAGAAACTTTTTTCTATAAAATGGTATTTAAATGGGAAAAACGTGGTATTTCTTGCGAAAATCTTGGTTTCCATAATAAAAAATGATCCCCCATGACCTCCTTCGAATCGAATGGTGACACTTTCAGAACTCTAAGATACCTAAGTTAGGTACCTATCTAAGGTCACTTAAGGCATGAAAACCCCATATTTTGTCGTCGGGGAGGTCTGAAAGTGGCACCATTCGATTCAGCGGGATTTTTTGGTTTATTATTTTGAATAATGAACCTTTGGAATCGAGCAAGAAAAAAAGTTTAACACCCTCTCAAAATTAGTTGCTTTAAGTACGTTTGTAAGTAAGTTTGTGCGTTTCAAGGTATGTACAATCCAAAAATCGGATATTTACTATACCCATGGACCGATTTTGATGAAATTTGGTTTATGGGGTCTAGTTGTCCCCCGAAGATTGTACATCACTTCTAAGGGGTGAAAAATGGGGTTTAAAATTTTCTAAACGCCGTAGGTGGTTTGGGGGGGGGGGGCGGTTATTTAACTACTGTATTGAACAGTGGAAAACGTTCTTTACATATAGAAATAATAAACCGTTGTGTAATAATTTGCAGCGTTTTATTCCATGAAAATTATTCTAAAAACGATTCCCCTCATGCTATTTTTCCACAATAACATTATTTTTCACACCATTTGTTGTCTCATCAGAAATAAGTAACTGACTCTAGTGTATTCTCGTTTCAGGTGAAGTTATCGAACACCAGCAAGAGCTTTCTTCCTCCAACAAGAAGAAGAACCGATTGTGACAACTGATGTTTTCAACGTGTCGTTCCGTTGTCCATGAGACCTACACTACCTCAAGCAGTTTTTGTTTGTGCCTGTCTCCTGAATTTTTACGAACCTTTAGTAGAATGAGAACTTTAAACTTTTATATAAAGGTAACTTTTTTTTTAATCTTCATGATTTTTTCCAAGGATCTCAAATATGACCACATTTCAATATGAAAAAATGAAGTTAGTGTCAATTGCGCGCAAGCATTTTTCCTGAATTTCTCACAAAAAATTAAGAAGAATAGCGTTGGTCCCAATTTTTTAAGCTGTATTTTGGGGAAATGAAGAGAGTGTAACCTTTTCGAAAAACACCCTGTATACATACTACTGTGTAGCTTCGAACAATAAAGTACTCATTACGCATTTAGTGTTTTTTTTGTTACTCCACAGTTAAGGTGACCCCACATAATTATAAGAATCTCATTGCCTAGGCTATTTGTTTGCCAAAAGAAACAAATTTTGGTTAATGAGGGGAACAAAAATAATTTATTTCTTAGAATACTTTGTAACGTTTTTTATTCAATTCAAAACCTTAAAAACATAAGTACGTTCACATTTTTTTCAGAATTGGATTTTAAGGCACCACAATTTATGGAAAATAAAGGTTAAACCCGTTAAATTTGCTAGCATACGTAATATTACAAAATGAAGGTACTTTATGAAATACAAATATTTAAAGTAACTGTTAACTGTTGTTTTAAGATAACTGTTAGGGAGAGTTTACAATACAAATTTAAAGTTTTGCAAAGAGATTCCTAGCTGCTACAACATTTTTACACGTCAGTATCACAGTAGTTTGATAACTGAAGGTTCCATTGGAAATTTCACTTCCGTAATATTGCTAAAAGAAGGAACTTTAGGAAATATAAATATTTGAAGTGCATTAGTTACCTAGGTACCTTTACAATACAAATTTAAAGTTTTGCAGAAAGATTCCTAGTTGCTAAACAAATGTGTACAAGTCAGTATCTAAGTAGTTCCATTGGTTATTCCATTTTAAAATGAATTGACCTACACATAATATAATGTCGATTGATTAGATAAGTTAGCTCACACAATACAAATGCTTCAGTACTTAAGGAAATAATAATAATAAAATAACATTGTACATTTTGTCGAAAGTGGTCGGTGGTTCCCACATCAGCTCTTTTATTTTATTTTTCAATATTTTCACTGTCACGTACCAAAAATTTGGCGCAGCAAGAAGCAGTAATCATCATTGATCGAACACGGCGCCAGGTGTCCACTTCTCTTTGATTTTCTGTCCCTTCAATGCAGCCTGGAGCATCCAAGCCAAACCTTAGGGCGTGTTGTAGTAGGGAATGCAGAATTTTGAAAATCTGTGTACGCTCGTCGGTAATTATATAATCATCGTATTTATATGTCAACATCATGTCCCAGATACTTTTTCTTCTTGTCGTCTGAGCAGAATACAGCAATAAATTGAGAGTTTTCTCTGGATTCTGTACCTCGACAGGGCTTGATTTAATCATACGATTTGGGTCCCTCTTGTTGGTGTATTGGCGTTTGAAGGCTGGGGCACTGCTCTTGTCCTGGCGTCCCTGGTTCTATTGGCAAACAGCACTGGTACATGGAGGAGGGGTGTAGCCATATAGGAGCACGTAGTCGTCCAGCGCTTGCAACAGTGCAATGACGTGTGAACACCTGCAACAATAACACATAGATAAGTACTTGCAGATGTGCAATGTTTTACTTGTTTTTTTAAATGGATTTAAATGAATGTGTTCTATAAACGCAATGTCCCTACGTCGTACAGGCCACTTTTGCCCCTAGAATTGTTCAAAAAATCTGAAATGTTTCACAAAGGATCCATTTGGGGTGTGGTTGGTTGGTTTTTAGCTTGGGGGGAAGTAGGGGGAAAAATGGGAATTTCAAAGTTGTTGTCAGCATGGTCGTGTGGGGTATCGATGTCCATGTCCTTGTTATTTTTTGGTCACTGAATCAATTGCAATAGATCCCAGAGAAATCCAAATGACTCGGACAGAGAAAATTTCATTTTAATGGAAAAAATAGTTGTTTTAAAGTTTAAAAAAAACTGTTATAGAGAACTTTTGAAGAAATGAAGCTATTGGGAAGGCCTTAACATTTCTAGAATGGACATTTTTGAAATTTTTCTTCACTGGAATCCGTTTTGGCACATTCTAAAACGATTCATGGAGTTTTTCCAAAAATGATATGTAGGTATACAAGGTGGAAAAACGTCCAGATAGTGGAAAAAAAATTGTTACTAAAAAACTTCATGATTTTCCCAAGGAACATATGACCACGGTGCGCATTGCGCATGTGCGCAACGTACATCAACTTTTTTTATCTCAAATGGGAACCCCTATTTTTATTGCAGATTTGGATTCTACTGAAAATTTTAAGAGTTTTACCCCTCAACCGATTTTTTTGAATGCGCACAACCCGTCCAGTGAGCGCGCAAACTTGCGCAACCCCTGGATTGTGCCAAAATTGAGATGAAGGTAGACCCCAAGTGTGATACAGGTTTTTTCATTAATTTTCGATGCAGAATCACGTGGTGGTATGCATTTTTGGATTTAACTGGAATGTTTCGAAACGGCGGACGAAATGTAGGTGGTTTTAACTTGAAAATCGCACTTTTTCCATCCGTATGAGTTACGACGCAATTTTAATTACTTAAGTAGTAATTTGGGGGTAGATTTACCCACCTGAACTAATTAAAATTGCCTCGTAACTCTTAAGGATGAAAAAAGAGCGATTTCTAGTTAAAACCCACCTGCTTTTGGCCGCCGTTTCAAACAATTCCAGTTGAATCCAAAATGGATACCACCACGCAATTCAGCGTCGAAAATTGATGAAAAAACATGTATCACAATTGGAGTCCACCTTCATCTCAATTTTGGCACAATCACAGGGTTGCGCATGTTCGCGCGCTCACTGACGGGTTGTGCGCAACCAAAAAAATCGGTTGAGTGGTATAAATTTCATGAAATTTTGAGTAGAATACAAATCTGCAATAAAAAATAGGGGTTCCCATTTGATATAACAAAGTTGGTGTGCGTTGCGCACGAGCGCAATGAGCACCGTAGTCATATTTGAAATCTTTTAAAAAAATCATGAAGATTTAAAAAAAAAATTGTTTGGATCTGGACGATTTTAGCAGGGGGGGGGGGGGAGGGCAACTCGTGCTAAACCCTGTATAATATGAATATGTGCTATTCCGGATAATAACTGGAGCAACTAAGTAAGTAGCAAACAATTGGAAATTGATCCAAAATGTTCATAATAACAAACAGAAGACAAGTTCGTTAGCCAGGAGTTTTGGGCAACTCTAAGGGGTCCAAATCACACAAAAATAGGGTCCATAACGTTATTTTTAGGAAATTTGAATTTATTCATTAGCGAATTTTCGAAGAAGTGAAGCTGTTGCAATGGCCTCAACATTTTCAGAATGGACATGTTTGTATTTTTCATTCTTTGAAATCTTTTTCTTCGATGTTTTGCACATTCTAAAGCGATTCCTTATTTTTCGAAAATCATATATGATTTTTATATTAATATATATATATATATATATATATATATATATATATATATCATAAGGAATCATTATAGATATTATTATATCTATTTACTATCTAAATCTATATCTTTGTTCAAAAACAATCTTCTTTCTTCTCTAAATCTATCTATATCTAATCTATATATTATATTTATATATAATTCAAGATATATCTTGCAAAAACAATCGTGAGCGCATTTTTCCTTGACCAAACCTGCTTGTGTTGGTGGTATGATTTTAAAACCTAACTAAAACTAAATCGTCAACACAATTTTTTCTCTTCTTAACCATGGTTTTACTAGAAGTTTCTTAGCAAATTCGAGCGGAAAAATGTGTGACATCCAAAATCGAAATTTCCACTCGCGTTTTGCATTGCAGAGCTAACACATTGAATAATAAAATATAAAAACAGTGAGTTACATACCTGCTCATACTGCTAGCTTTACAGTGACATCCTGCATCAATGCACCTCAGCAGTAAGTTTGGTGTAGCTTGATGATAACTGATAATTTTTCTTTTCTCATTGAAGCTTGGACCTGGAATAGAAAAACATACATAAATTCTTCTAGGTAAGAATGATAAGTAAGTCTCACCAAAGGGCTTCCCCCTCCCTCAGGTATGCATACAGGGTGTTTCACGAAAAGGTTCAACCCCCCTTCATTTCCCCAAAATACAGCGTAAAAAATTCCGATCAACGCAATTCATCATGATTTTATGTGAGGATCTCAGGAAATATACTTTTGCGCAAAAAAATTGCGCGCAAATCGTGCGCAATTGACACTAACTTCATTTTTTCAAATGGAACTCCCCCTTTTTTGTTACAGATTCGGATTCTACTTCAAATTTCATGAGAAATTCATACCCAAATCGCTTTTTTTTATTGCGCGCAACGTGGCTTTTTGAACGCTCTAAGTTGCGCAACTCCACAATTGCGCAAAACTTAGGTTTTGGAGAACCCTCTAGAGAGAATTCTCTAGTGTGGCACATGATTTTTCATAATTTTTTGACGCTGAATCACAGGTTGTCATCCGTTTTGAGGAAGACCAAGATTTCAAAAGGAAAAATTAACATTTCTTTCACGAAAACATCAGTATTGAGGTCCGAATCATGTTTATTTTTTAATTTCTCACCTCCTTTTGAACCGCGGGCTTGGGGCCGTCTACGGTGGAGTTAAAAATAAAAACTGGCAGCACGATCATGCTTGAACTGAATAAAATTGCATAAAAACTCACAACGATTTAAAAAGAGCGATTTTTTCACTAATAACAACCGAATTTTTGGCCGCCGTTTAGAAAAATTCCAGTCGAATTGAAAAACGGATGACACCATGTGATTTAGCGTAAGAGGAATGAAGAAAAAACATGTGCCACACTAAGGGTTCTCCAAAACCTAATTTTTGTGCAATTGTGGAGTTGCGCAACTTAAAGCGTTCAAAAAGCCAGGTTGCGCGCAATACAAAAAATCGATTCGGGTATGAATTTCTCATGAAATTTGACGTAGAATCCGAATCTGTAATAAAAAAAGGGGGGTTCCATTTGAAAAAAATGAAGTTAGTGTCAATTGCGCACGATTGCGCGCAACTTTTTCGCGCAAAAGTATTTTTCCTGAGATCCTCACAATAAATCATGAAGAATTGCGTTGGTCGGAATTCTTTACGCTCTATTTTGTGAAAATGAAGGGGGTGTAACCTTTTCGTGAAACACCCTGTATAACTATTGACACATACATATAGGTTTTCCAAGTCAGATTGAAAATTTTCCAAATCAAATTGACAATTTTCAAAATCAAATTGAAAATTTCCCAAATCAAATTGAGAACTTAGAACTTTTTTGACACAGGTATATTTTGTAGAAGAGAAGATTAGAAAGGCACTTTTCAGATATATGAAAATACTAACCTTGGCTCTTAGACAGAAGTGACCCTGAACAGAGACAGAATTTTCCAGCTGCTGAACATGGCTCCAGAGTCTTCGTAGGTTTCGGGTTTCTTCAAACTCCCTTGATTCCTCGTCATCCTCCACTTCGTTCGTTTGAACAATATGATTTTAATGAGCCCATAGTGAAACTGATCTGGAATAAGAATCGAGGGAAAACTCTTCCATCCAGCCACTGGAAAAGCATCAAAATTATGACTGCTGTGGGCTTCATTCAGGCAGCTTCTTCTGTTGTCCACGGCTTTGGCAGTTAGCCACTTCCCACGATCAACGGAAGGGTCAATTGGCTTATTGCTTTTAATCATACCTGTCACGAGCTCAACTAACTCAGGCTTCCGTAATGATAGTGGAACCTTGAGCCCTCGAACTGTCAGGAATCTTCTAAGTGCCACTACCGAATTGACACTTACCTCAATGTTGGGTAATATCCCTCCAGGTGAATCTTTCTCATTAAGTTTTATCTTCTTGAAAGGGACCTTTAAAGCCGTGATGATTGTCAATGTCCAAGCCGAGTCGAAAGCCACTTCACAAAAACACGTACTAATCAGGTCCAAAACGAGAGTCAATGCACAAACCGAGTCGAAAGTCACTTCACAAAAACACGTACGTATCAGGTTCAAAACGAAAGTCAATGTCCAAGCCGAGTTAAAAATCAATAATATTACATGGGCGTTGCTACGAACGGTTGAAAATATGTTGAAAAATCGAAATCGAACGAAAATCGGGAGTAGGAAGTACAGAACTGACAGGGAATCGGGTGACATGCAAATGAACGAAACACATAACCTGCACGCGGGGAGTTGATGAGTGGTTACAATGACGTCACGTCCGCCATTCGGCAAAAGGTCTATTCAGTCAAATATTGGCTCGCAAAAGTTGTCTTGCACTTGTGCTATGTTCGAATTACCGATAACGTGCTCAAGTGCTGTTTTGCTGTTCTCTAATATGCTTCCAGTCTTTGATTTTCAATGAAGTTTTTGCGCGTTTAAAAAAATTATTATTTAAGGCTATTTTTTATTTGCAGGTCAACTTTTTTGCACAAAATACAAAAGTTACTAGAGATGCAAGAAAAAACGAGTATGGACCGTACAGAGCTACACTCCTGGATTACACCTTTTAGGACTTCCCACAGTAAGACTTGGGCGTCCTTATGCGATCGATCTGGGGTGAAGGAGGACAACACTCAACAGAAAAAAAAATAACCTCACGCTTATCCGTTTTAGACCATTCTGAATCCAAATCCGCGAAAAAACCATAGGTGTATGTCTGTAACAAAATCTTGTGTCGTCTGCCCAGGCCTTAAGCCTCTGGCACACAGAACGCGATCTGTCGCGGCGGGCAGCGATCCCGTGATCTCTTCGGCGATCGGTGATGCAGCTACGCCACATGCAACGCGATATCTGTGTGAGCGATCCACTATTGTACATTATCAACAAGTTCGTATGGTTCTCTAGAAAAAAACGCTGCAAATTATTACACAACGGTTTTATTATTTTATATAGATCACTCGTCTACAAAATCACCAACTATCCAACATGAAGAAAAAAAGAAAAAAAAAATTTTTTTTTTTAAATAAAAAAATCAAAATCACCAACCATCAATCGCATTTTGGTCAGCTAAAATTTGAACGGAGATTACGCCTCTTTTGCGATTCACACTCGTGTTTTGATTATATATATATATATTTCAATATAAACCCTTAAATTTTCGTAGGGAGCGAACGGTTTGTCCTACAGAGCTCCGCGTGGTCTCAAAATTCTAAAAATTCCATAGAATCTTAAATTGAAGGAAAATAATACCTTTATATCAAATTTTTTGAGTTAGGGCGTTTTCAAATTTTCAAAATTGATTTTGGAACCCTTAGGAACCAAACAACCAAACCTACATCAACCAAAAGCTTTGGAAAAAAGCTGGAAAAAGCTGGAAAGCTGGAAAGCTTTGGAAAAAGCTTTTGGTTCCAAAAGTTTTGGAACCTACATCAACCAAAAGCTCGGGGCACAACTAGACCCCAAATGGAGCCTACATACCAAATTTCATCAAAAATCGGTCAATGCTAAGTGGCAAAAGTGCCGCGTACGGCGGTACAGCGGAGGACGGCCAAATTTTTGAGGGGGTGTTAAAATTTTTTTTCTTGGTCGATTCCAAAGGTTCATTATTGAAAATAATAGACCAAAATGAGTAGTTAGTAGTAGTACCAGCAACAAGAAGACGATTTTGGGTGCACCCAATAAATCAAAAAAGAGACTGCCTTTTCACAACATTTTGTAGTGGTGGTGTGATGTGTCATACAAATACACGTATTTTCTCACTTTTTCAATCAAAAGCTCGGTTATTTCATCCCCCATCTTGAAACTGGATCGCCGGATCGCGTTATAATTTTGTAGTTTTGTACAAGTGTATCGCCTGTCGCCGCGATCAAGACTGGATCGCTTTGACAGATCGCGCTGTGTGTGACAGGGATGATGCAATGTTGCATCTTACAACCATATCGCCGGATCGCGGCGGTCAGTGATCGCTGCCCGCCGCGACAGATCGCGTTCTGTGTGCCAGAGGCTTTAGTTCTCAACCGATTTTCGTGGTTCTTTTTTTGTTCGACGCGGAAAACTATCTAGTAGTGCACCATATCGCTGGAATTTCGAATTTACCTTTTAAGGGGGGGATGTGGGGAGTTATTGCTCCAAAAACGTGCGTTGTTGGCATAATCTTGTAAACTGTGCCCTGGCCTCAATTTCCAACCGATTTGCGTGTTTCTTTTTTTGTTGACTCAAATAACTCCCGAGTTCTACATGATTTCACCAGAGTATCAAAAAAATTAGCAAGGGGAGAGGGGGAGGGGGATTATATTCACAAAATATTCGAATTTTCAATATTTCGGTTCCTTTACTGCTTACTAACTGTCTCCAAGCTTTGAAATTGAGGAAAAAATTCTCACTATACCTCCGGATTTTCATGAATTATTCTCTGTACCGCCATGAAACAAATAGTGGTGCCACCATGGTGCCAGGACACCATAAACCGCATATTTCGTGGGTTTTTTTGTGTTTCACCTTGAATACGGATGTGAACTTCGACGGACTGCCTACCAAAAACTAACAGATGAAAGTTCAATGTTACCACGTATTTCCGCTTTGGTGCCAGACTGACACCATTGGTGGTGGTGGGGAGGGGGGGGGGGTGAACTCGAATTAGCATGTTGGGGTACCTATCGTACTTACCACATCATGGATTTTAAAATGCTCTTCAGATTCGAGGCTCCCATGCCGCTAGAAATGTTTTAGTGAGATAATGGTGAAGAGAGGGGGGGGGGTGGGGGTGTCACTATTTCTTGCCTATAGTAATAAATAAATTACATCGAGTGAACAGTTTTATCGCTTACCAACTGATTAAACTGATCTAATGCTTATCCAATGGGACGTCCCCTGGAATGCATGCATTACTAAACAATATGTTTCGATAACTACTGTGACTCCAGCGTGAGCCGGTATGACTCCATTCGCCCTGGCTCCAAGAGTGGAGATCCCATGGTGACAGACACATGATGCCTCCAATACGATCCAAGTGGGAATAATCCGGTAGAACTTGAATACGATGAAGGTATCCAACAGTTACACCTCGAAGACCAAGAAGTCTCTACCCCAGGGGGACGTTCCGAAGCTGTACCAGCAGCAGATACCAATCCCGAAGGATAAGTACCTACTTGGACTTGTTGCCCATGAAGGATTAATACCTGTACTTAGACAGTTTTCACTTCTACGAATCTTGCCACACCAAGAAAAAAAGTCAATGAAAATAGGAGACCTAAAACTGTGATTAGGTAAGATGCTTACTCGTATTGTGATTGAGACTGATTTTAATGTTCTTTAAATAACGCCATGTTGTCCTGTACCAAATTACTAATTTTATACCTTATTTTGTAATGATTTTTAGCTTGATAAAGCTCAATCTTGTACCTATAGAGTACTGAGTTCAGGTCTTTCTGTATCCAAAGTTATGGATGGTTGTCAACTGTGATTTAGATTTTTTGTGATTCACACTGGCTTCAGTATGAAACTCAGTTCGTAAAGCTATATTCTTTGTTCCTAATTACTATTACTAATTTTAGATTTGCATACTAGGAATTTTGATTGTAGTTACCAATAAAGTAATAATTCTAGTCGTCTGCATACTAAGTAATGGATATCATTAAATATTTATTGTGATTCAGACCGATTTTACATGTAAGAATGATAGCTGTACATGGAACTGTGATTTGGACAAACGAGTTATGAGATTTAATATTTTTTTACAAATGTAATATTTGTGCATCC
>CM019174.2:2240236-2259009 GCA_009739505.2 Apolygus lucorum | reverse complement strand
AATGCTTGCATACGAGTCTGCAACACATTGGGACATTTTCATGTCAACCACTGCACAACAAGGTAGTGAAGCTTTCACTCAAGGTTCATAGTAGTGATGTGCGAAACGGTTACTTTTTGGTAATAGGTGACAACGTGACAGTGACAGTGTAATGGACTCAAAAATTCCGTCCATTCCTATAACGTTGTTCCTTCATTCTACATTCGTACCAGCAACACTTGACTCCACATCGCTGTCCGCCAAATCTCAACCTAACCCAGCATTGTCCGCCATCAGCCGCTAGAGACACCGAGAGCGCCCTCATCGGGACCTACCAACACCCAAGGGCAAGATGGCCGAGGGGATAAAAGGGGCTGCCCCCTCCCTCGCGCCTCAGTCTGAAGCCACGCGTCTCTAAGCATAGAACCCAACTTCAAGTCTCATCCCCCATAACGTAGTGTCGTTGAACGAACTGAGAATTTGTGCAAGTGAAGTGAAACCTGCGGGACATTTCCAAATAGCCGTTCATCGAATCCGCCAGTCAGTCCTTGTAAGATCTCGAGTAGCCACGGCGCGAGTCTTACAGTTCTGCCGCCAACTCTCCATTTCGCCAATCGACCGGTACGCCGAACGAACCCGGACCGGGGCAAATCTGCTTCGATCCCAGGCAACCCCCCCTACAGCATTACGAGGAAGAGGTCTGGATGCAAGATACCAGCTACGGAGATTCGCTACAGGATCCAAGCTCGGCCAAGGGTGAGCCCATTCTCTCTACACCACGTAAGCGCTACACTCATTCAAATCTGGCAACAAACCCCCCTGTAACCAATAACGCCCTGTAACAGTAAAGTAAAGAGAAATTGTAAGAGTAAAGTAAAGAGAAATTGTAAGAGTAAAGAAAAGAGAAATTGTATTAGTAGTAGAAACGAAGAGTAAAGTAAAAGTAAATTAAGTATAACGCAATTTGTGAAATAAGTAAATTCGTCAATACGAATCAAGGAAGGAGAAGTAACATTATAAATATATATATTTTGTATTAATCGTAATATTCCAGTCTAAGTTCTAAGTCATTTAAGTACTTAAGAAGCCAATTTATTGCAAGTTTGGTGCACCATTTCTTAGAGTCAAGTGTGACATATAAATTTCAATCAAGTATATTTTCTTATTTGAGGAGGTTCCTTCCGAGCCCCTAAAATCCGCTTCACGGTAATAACCTTATAAATTTCATGAATAAAAACCCTACGTGTTTTTCAACTTGTGTTCCTCATTTCAGAAGGTATTTCCTTTCCAACTCAAACGGACATCAGGTATATTGCATTTAGTGAACTTTGGGTATTTCCTGAGGTCAATACTCGACCCAGGTGGTGGCAGCAACCCTAGGTGTCTTTCAGGTAGAATCTCTTTATCCTCTGAGCACGTAGCCCAAGATAACCCTCTACCTCGAGACCCCTAGCCTCATTCAATTATAGTTTTCAACTCATTTTTCGAAGGTGTTAGGATAATTCATATAAACAGTAATCAATTTACTAGTAACCTTTATTTTGCATAATATCATATAACAGCAAATCAGTAACCTTAAACCCATGGTCACACGCAACCACCCGAATTAGTAAAGCCATCTTCACTCTCAGCAGTCTACTAATGACAGTAAGCTCTGGTAAGTAATTCATCCTAATTACCTCTTAGAAAACTTTAATTTTTAACAATTGTAAAATTCAAATCGGAACTTGGTCGTTCCAGGATCAATTCATAAATTAACTCAATCCCAAAGTCATAAAATTACAATTGGTGACCAGCGGTAGGATCAACGAAAATTACGATTTTCAGAACCCACAAAGAAAAGCATATACCAGTCCTGAGTTCGAAAGGTGATTGAGCCACTGAAATTTGGAACTTTAAAATAAGTAATACCAGTAATTTCGCATATATTTTGAATTTGATACTATTTTTAAAGTACTTGTCACACTTTCAGTACACCACACATATTTTGTACAAACAAAAGATTCAGCCGGAAGGTGAGAGGAGCGCAGAGAGTTCAGTTCAGTACGCAATTCGTACTACTTTGTATTGTGCATACTGTCAACTTGTACCACTCCACAATCCGCCTATTCGTTTCGTACAAATATTCCGTTCAAACCACCACGTGTTTGAGAACCACCGTATCGCAAACCGTTCGAACCACCACGTGTTGGAGAACCATCGTGTCGCGAACCGTTCGAACCACCACGTGTTTGAAAACCACACCCTTGTTCGGACCAAACCGTAGTCCGACCCAACTCCGAACCGAGTCATTGTTCGTACCGAACCAAGTTCATACCGGTTCGCAAACCGAACCCTCAAATTTCTTTTCGTTCAGCAGACAGAACGAACCGCCTCACGGTTCGATTCAAATTCAGTTCAAACCAGTACGTAGGTCGAACCTAGTCTCGATTCGAACCTCCACGTGGGAACTAATCAAACAACATTTTGAACAATTTAACTGTAAATTTTGAATATTTAAATTTTTAATAGTTCCTTTAGTAACAGCGTCTCACTATTTGTAGTCTTTTAATATCATTGGGGAAAAGTTCTTTGGGTAAAAGGATTGGATCAGATTCGCCGAACCCCTCGACTACCGACTCAGTGTTGCGGGAAAGTGAAGTGAATTATTTTTCTAATTTTGCCCGGGCCTTTTTCTTAAAAATTTTCTACTGTGACCAAATCCTACAACAAAAATCATGGACACTGACAAGAAGGAAGCAACCATAGAATTGGCTGATGCCATGACGGAGGCCATGCAAAGGATGGGAGAGTTCTTCCGAACCGCACAAACCCCAGCTCAAGGTCTGAATCAACAACCACGAGACCTTCCACGATCCCTGTTCTTGGAAATCGAACCATGGAATCCGGACGAACCCGATTCCATTTCGGCCGCTTCGTTTTTCGCCGAAGTAGAACAAGCCACCCACGATCTGGACCAGGAGCAGAGGATCAGATTCCTCCGTACTCGACTCCGAGGAGGAGCGAAGCGATTCCTACAAGAAGAACTAGGAGCCCAACCTTACAACAACCTCCGGGACGCCATTCTACAGTGGTACGAAAGCGAAGACCCTGAAAAAGGCATGATATGCCTATGGACCACTAAACGACAACCTGAGGAGAGCATACGACGATTCGCGGAAAAGCTCATCGCCACCGCAAAGACCGCGGTCCGCAGCGAGATAGACCTCACCGCTGCACAACGAAAAGAGTGGGTGAAGACGAAAACCCTTCGGGCCTTCGTCCGAGGAATCAACAAGGAAATTAGTCCTTTCCTCCAGAGTAACCTACCGGACACCTTGGAAGAAGCGGTAAAGCGTGCAGAAGATCTCGACGACACCACCCAAAGCGAGAGAGCGACCGACTTCAAACGGGACATAGCGGGAGTAATGAACAAGGATTCCCTGAAATGCTACACCTGCGGAGAAGTTGGACATTTCGCCGGAAAATGCCCTCAGAAAGCAATACCACAAGGACCCAATAGGAGTCAAATGACAACACCGCCTCATACCGGGCAGAGCAGACCTAGTTGGAAGCAACCCTCACCGAACCCTCGATACCCATGTCTATACTGCGGGGACTACGGCCATTTTCCTGTGAACTGTCCGCACGGCATACAGAGTGCTATTTTCTGCGATTTTTGCGGAGCTCGAGAGCACCTGGAAAGTGAGTGCCTGCGGAAGAAGAAAATGTTGCCGGTGTCACAACCTCGCGGAGGTGTCACCAGTCCCACAGCCGCGGTAGTAACCCTACCACCGGAGGACCTTCCAGAGGAGGAAATTCGTGGGGATGAAATAGTAGCCTTCCAAGCTACCATAAACTGCACTACCCGCCCGATGATTAGGATGAAAATTGGTTTGGGTAAATATAACCGCGACGTGATCTTGGATACCGGCGCCGCCGTCTCCGCGTTGTCACACCCGGTACCGGGAGTTCCAGTCAAATCTACGTCCACAGAACTTTGGGGAGCAGACGGTCAGAGACTACCCCTGTTAGGGACGCAGGAACTGCCCGTACGCATCGGCGACAAGCGAACTTCACATCGGTTCTACGTTTTCAAGAGGCCGGATTCACACCTGGACCTGATGGGCCTAGATCTACTAGGGAAGTTTCCCATTGAAATACGTACGGACACCGGGCATGTCACGATGATCAACAACGAGACCGGCGGACAAATGATTCTTGGCGCCGTTTGGGATAGTACCAAGATGTTGACACATCTTCGCCATCTGAAGATAAAATCAAAGAAGATTGAACCTTCACGATCACCTTGCCCCGCGAGTCCATCCGCAAAAAGACGACCATCAACCAACCCCAACCCCCAGTTATATGACCCACGTGAGCCGGCACCAAAGAAACCCCGACCAACCCCTGTAAACGTTCCAGCCGTGGGAGCCGTGGTGCCTGAAAAATTACAGAGTCTGGAGGAACTTCCTACGGAGGTGTGGGACGACCAGCCCTCCCGTGAAGATACTTCGGTACACATCCGTCAACAGTTGAGTCACCTGGTCGGCAGCGACCGAAGGAGGATAGAGGATTGTCTTCTACAGAATGTTCATCTCTTCGATAAGCCTGGAAGAGAAGGCTGCAACATGGATGTGTCACACGAGATTGAAACGGGAGAGGCAGGACCGACCTGCCGGAAGCCCTACCCGGTCCCCCACGCGCTGAGAGGGTTCGTTGAGGAACAAATCCACGATATGCTGGCGGAAGGAGTCATCAAGCCATCACGAAGTCCGTGGAATGCACCAATCGTGGTCGCTAAAAAGAAGACCCCGCCCGGAGAACCCCAAGCGTTGGAGGTTCTGCACTGATTACCGGGAATTGAATGCAATCACCAAGGGAAACAAATACCCCCTACCAAGACTATTGGAAACTCTGTCCCTGATGGGAAATAGCAAATGGTTCACCACTCTTGACCTAACGATGGGTTACCACCAGATACCCGTCGCTGCGGAATCGCAGGAGAAGACCGCCTTCACCGCCCTCAACCGACATTTCGAATATACGCGCATGCCCTTCGGACTGAAGAATGCCCCGGCAACCTTTCAAGCCGCCATGAACGACGTCCTGGACGGAGTCATCGGTAACGGATGTCTGATATATCTAGACGATGTCATTCTCTTCACAGAGGACGTAGACTCCCACTTGGAACTGTTGCAAACCGTATTGAAACGTTTTGAGGAGACGGGATTCAAACTGAACCTGCGAAAGTGCGAGTTCTTGAAGGACCGGGTAAATTTCCTTGGGCACGTGGTGACGACCGAAGGAGTCGAAATGGACCCGGAAAAAATAAGCACGATCCGTGATCATCCAGTGCCGGCCACTGTTCGCGACGTCCGTTCTTTCCTCGGTCTGGCCGGATTCTACCGACGTTTTATTGAGAATTTCTCAGAAATCGTGGTCCCGCTGAACCAGTTGTTAAGGAAAAACGCGCCCTTCGTCTGGACCGAAGCGCAACAGTCGGCTTTTGATGCCTTAAAGAACGCGCTGATGACCAAACCAGTGCTTGCGTACCCGGATTTCGATCTGCCCTTCGTATTGTCTACCGACGCATCCGGAAAAGCCATCGGTGCCATTTTATCTCAGGAGAAGGACGGAGAAAGCCATCCAGTGGCGTATGCCAGCAGGGTATTAAATGACGCTGAGACTCGATATTCGACCACTGAGCGGGAGCTGCTTGCTGTGGTCTGGGCGGTGCGCCACTTTCAGGAGTTTCTCCTGGGCCGCCGATTTATACTTCAAACCGACCACGCCGCACTCACCGCTGCGATGAATATTCGAGATCCGACATCCCGCATTGGGAGATGGATTCTTCGACTAACTGAATATGAGTACGAAGCCAGATATAGACCAGGCTCGAAAATGAGCCATGTTGATGGGCTAAGTAGAATCCCAATCGGAGCCATCACCAGCTTGAGCATGCCACGAGAATTGCTCCTCGCGGCACAGGCACTGGACCCCTGGATTCGGACTCTGGAAGTCAGCAACGCTAACCCACGCATAAGAAAGTACGGAGAATTCTGGAGGTTCGCCACCTTCGTCGACGGACGAGAGAAATTGGTGCCGTTGATACCGCAAACTCTGAGACGATGGTTCCTGACGAATTGCCATGAACAACTTTGGGCAGGCCACCCGGGTATCGACGTTACGGAGAGTATTGCGCGACGTTATGGATACTGGCGGAAGATGGCCAAGGACGTCAAAAGCTTCGTACAAAGTTGTCCACAATGCCAAAAGCGTAATACCCCCAGCAATCTCAATCCGCCAATACAACGCCCGGAACTTCCCACTCGGGTAGGACAAATTGTCGGTATCGACTATGTCGGTCCCCTGAAGGGAACCCAGGCCACCAAGTACCTCCTGACAGTGGTCGACCACTTCTCCAAATATGCTGAGGTGTATGTGACGCCAAATTGCACTGCAGAGACCACGGCCCGGTTGCTGACTACGAAATATCTTCCAGCACATGGAGCACCAGAAGTCCTCGTATCCGATAGGGGAGCCGCATTCATCTCCAGCGTAATCAAGGAGCTTTGCGAAAGCTGGAACATCCGGCATATCCAGACCTCATCTTACCATCCGCAAAGCAACGGTGTCTGCGAACGATTTCATCGTACGCTAGCCAACATCGTTGCTAAGCTGCAGGAGAGTGTGCGAGGATGGGAGGCGGCCCTGCCGTTCGCCCTGGCGGCATACCGGAATTTACCCCACCATAGCACTGGCTATTCACCCTATCAGTTGACTTATGGTCGAGAAGTACGGCTCCCTAACACCAACGAGCTGGCCGTCACAGACAACAACACACGCGGTCCGTCCGAGCCCTGTTTCCAGAAGATCCGGAAGATTGCGGAAAGTCAGATAAGGAGGGCATGGCACGTGAGAGAGAAGGCAATCAACAGCCGACGCCACATGAGGGAATTTGAAGTGGGACAGTCGGTGTACGCCCGCCAGATGGTCGCTCCGACCGAAGCCGCGCGGAAGTTTTGGTGTCCATGGCTGGGACCCCTCACGATCGTGCGACGACTCACCGACGTGAATTACGAGGTTAAAGACGTAACGGGAAAAACGACACGATATCATCTTAGTCGCCTGAAGCCGGCCTTCGTTGAGAGGATACCGGACGAAGCCATAACCCGGGAGGAGCCGCACTTGCGCGAGGCCCCCGCGCCAGCTACGTCGCCCGGACCCTCTCAACCCGACCTTGATTCCTATCTGGAGTCCGACGACGAAAACGAGCCGGAACTCATAGAGACCACTTGTGTAACCCCGGATATCGAGCGATTGCAGCAGCCGAGTACGTCATCACCGGAACCCACCCCAACGGAGAACGCATTGCCCACAACTCCTGCTGGTGCCAGGACAGCTCCGTATAACTTCCGACCTCGCAAGGACATAAATTACAAACACCTACATACCGGCAGAGTCTCCATCGTCGACATTGGTCCTGAGGAAGAGGCTGGATAACCTGAAAGAAAATTTAAAGAATTTATTATTATTATTATTACAAAAAAAAAAAAAAAAAAAAAAAATTTGATATAAAAATACAAAGGGTTATTATTCATTTGTTCATATTGTAATATTGTCACATGTCAAATCGAAATTTCATACTTACGTAATGTCTTTTTTTTTCCTTCACTTGCCCAATACCTGAGTCCCAACGTCGAATAACGGGTAGAAGCGATTGATCCATCCAGAATAGCATAAGGGAAAGAGTTTGAGACCTGTAAGATTCTGAACACCTAGGAAAATCGCGAAAAAGTATACAAACGCGTGCGGGTAGGCGGACGGTGGAGTGTGAAAGAGGCGAGCCGAGTAGTAAGTAAGAAGGCTGAACTCTTTTGTTTCAGATAGTATGGCGTTCCCCAAACCCCGAATGGAGCCAGCAGCCAACGTAGAGGTAGGAAGTGACGAGTGGGTAGAGAGCACCGTAGGTTGTATCGCACAGCTCAAACCCTGGCTGGAAACGTTCGACCGAATGCCGGAGCAACGAAGAGAGGTGATGACATGTATTGCCAACCTGTCCCACAATATGAGCAAGGCAGTCCGCTCCGGCGCAGCAAATCTCGCCTCAGCTGGGACGCCCAATCCTGTGGAGGAGCTGCGTTGTGAATTGCGTGGGCTGGAGCAAAGAGTCATGGCGATTCAGAGTAGCAATGCCAGTCCTCTGCATCCCTGGAGAACGCGTGGGAGTCCGCGACAGGAGAGGGCCCCTCCTCAACGCCAAAACGTCGACCTCGTCGATCATCTTCCGCGTCCTCCTCATCCTCCGATTCCGAGAATGAGACCAAAGCTAAGGGTGCCAAGCAGCCGTCGGCCAAGCGAGCCGAGAAAGAAGAACCTTCACCAATGTTCTCACCCATCACCCCAGTCCGCACGGAGCAGACCACGCCGGAGCCAGCACCCTGTCCGGTATGCGACCGCATTCCAAAGGAATTTCTGAAATTCCGGTGCTCCTCCTGCAAAAGCTTCTGGAACCGGCTAGTCGCATCATGCAGCAAGTACGCCACCGATCATCCATCATATCCGCAACCGTGCCTTCGCAAGGAGCACGAGGAGACGCGGCCGCCAAAATGTACCGGATGTCGGAGATGGCGCTACGAAGTGGCTCTGCTGACGACCGCTCCTGATACCAAGCTACCCATCCCATCGGTTACCCAAGAAAAGTAGCCGATGAGGACATCGGCCGAGAAGGGAGAGGGGGGTGTAATGGACTCAAAAATTTCGTCCATTCCTATAACGTTGTTCCTTCATTCTACATCCATACCAGCAACACTTGACTCCACATCGCTGTCCGCCAAATCTCAACCTAACCCAGCATTGTCCGCCATCAGCCGCCAGAGACACCGAGAGCGCCCTCATCGGGACCTACCAACACCCAAGGGCAAGATGGCCGAGGGGATAAAAGGGGCTGCCCCCTCCCTCGCGCCTCAGTCTGAAGCCACGCGTCTCTAAGCATAGAACCCAACTTCAAGTCTCATCCCCCATAACGTAGTGTCGTTGAACGAACTGAGAATTTGTGCAAGTGAAGTGAAACCTGCGGGACACTTCCAAATAGCCGTTCATCGAATCCGCCAGTCAGTCCTTGTAAGATCTCGAGTAGCCACGGCGCGAGTCTTACAGTTCTGCCGCCAACTCTCCATTTCGCCAATCGACCGGTACGCCGAACGAACCCGGACCGGGGCAAATCTGCTTCGATCCCAGGCAACCCCCCCTACAGCATTACGAAGAAGAGGTCTGGATGCAAGATACCAGCTACGGAGATTCGCTACAGGATCCAAGCTCGGCCAAGGGTGAGCCCATTCTCTCTACACCACGTAAGCGCTACACTCATTCAAATCTGGCAACAAACCCCCCCTGTAACCAATAACGCCCTGTAACAGTAAGTAAAGAGAAATTGTAAAAGTAAAGAAAAGAGAAATTGTAAAAGTAAAGAAAAGAGAAATTGTATTAGTAGTAGAAACGAAGAGTAAAGTAAAAGTAAATTAAGTATAACGCAATTTGTGAAATAAGTAAATTCGTCAATACGAATAGAGGAAGGAGAAGTGAAATCGTATATATAATTTGTATTAATCGTAATATTCCAGTCAAAGGTTCTAAGTCAATTTAAGTACTTAAGAAGCCAATTTATTGCAAGTTTTGTGCACCATTTCTTAGAGTCAAGTGTGACATATAAATTTCAATCAAGTATATTTTCTTATTTGAGGAGGTTCCTTCCGAGCCCCTAAAATCCGCTTCACGGTAATAACCTTATAAATTTCGTGAATAAAAACCCTACGTGTTTTTCAACTTGTGTTCCTCATTTCAGAAGGTATTTCCTTTCCAACTCAAACGGACATCAGGTATATTGCATTTAGTGAACTTTGGGTATTTCCTGGGGTCAATACTCGACCCAGGTGGTGGCAGCAACCCTAGGTGTCTTTCAGGTAGAATCTTTATCCTCTGAGCACGTAGTCCAAGATAACCCTCTATCTCAAGACCCCTAGCCTCATCCAATTATAGTTTTCACTCATTTTCGAAGGTGTTAGGATAATTCATATAAACAGTAATTAATTCATTAGCAACATTTATTTCGCATAATATCATATAGTAGCAAATCAGTAACCTTAAACCCATGGGCACACGCAACCACCCGAATTAGTAAAGCCATCTTCACTCTCAGCAGTCGACTAACGATAGTAAGCTCTGGTAAGTAATTCATCCTAATTACCTCTTAGAAAACTTTAATTCTTTTTTTTTAACAATTGTAAAATTCGAATCGAAACTTGGTCGCTCAAGAATCAAGTCATAAAATAACTTAATCCCAAAGTCATCAAAATTACAAGACCACCCAGAGCTTCGTAGGGACAAACTGTGTGCTCCCTACGGGAACATGAGGGTTGTACTCGGTTTGGCTTCCTTAGCAACCAGTAATTAAATTTCTAAACGAAGGAAATCTTTATTTCTTCGAATGGAGTGTGAAGTGTTTATTTCATCTAAATAAACTCAATCATGAAGCGAAAACATGGTTGGTAGGTAGTGACAATGGCAAAGCTGAGTTCTTTGCTGGCGCATGATTAATACAGAAAAAAATGAACCTTTGTGTAATAATTTGCAGCGTTTTTCATTATTGTTCATTCCTCTATGACTGGCCAAGCTGTTTGCCTGACGAATATTATCGCCTGACGCCCCTGGAGGCAGTGGGGGTGGTGGGCATGTTGCTCCTTCACATGGGTGGGTTGGAAGGGGTATCGAGCGCCGTTTCGCAAGAGATTAGACTAACCAGGAACGAGGAAGAGTCCAATTCAGCCCTGTATTAGTAGATTATTCTCTTAGAGACAAGAATACCTCTAGAGTTTCTTTGCATTTGTAATGATTTGCAGCAGTTAGAATCAAAACTAGGTAGGTAACTATCGACCTTTCGAGTGACGAAAAGTTGATTTCTCCAGGTACTTCTGTGTGCTTTTTTACAACGAGAAAGGAGAATTCAGCCGACTGCTCAGCACGTACGGTCTCTGCTGTTTGTTGATCATCGCCATTTTGGATTTCAGTGCTGCTGTTAGAATCGTCTACGTCAGCTTCTTATCTGGAGATGGCTTAGACATCTTCAACAATTCTTTCGGTCTATCTTTAGACGTTTTGATGTTCAGTGGACTTTGTTTGAATTTCGTTTCGCAACTGCGCAACAAGGAAGTTCTTGAACGAGCCTGTGTTAGAAAAACGCGTGTTAATAAACGCTTATTTGCATTCACGGTTTCGTCCGCGATTGTCACCACAATTTCAATAATAACGAGATACTTCGAATTGGTAGATGTGAGCACGCTGAATGATCAAAACATTGATTACTTTTGGTACTGTTGTTACTGCCTAGTGTCATTTGTTTACTACCTCATAGCAGCACAGTACAGTACGTTTTTGGGCTCTCTCAGCAGCAACATACAAAACATGGCAGCGGCAATCCACACCAAGCAAAACTGTTCAAACTTGTACGAATTCATACAAACCCACAACTTCAACCTAGATGAAATGAAGAAACTGCACGAAATCTACAATAAACAAATTTGTTGCGTATTACTCGACGTGTTTGTCGACTGTGTTTACAATGGTTTTTACGTCATCATGTACACCATAGTGGAAGACGACGATGTTTTGGTTGGCGTCGGTTATGGGTCGGGAATTTTGGTCAAAATGATGATCCTTTTTGCAATTTGCGCGTGTTGCAGTAACGCCAAATTCCAAGTAAGTTATTTTTCATCAATCACAAAAAAAACGCTGCAAATTATTACACAAATGTTTATTATTTTTATATAGATCACTCGTCTACAAAATCACCAACCATCCAATATAAAGAGAAAAAGAAAGAAAAATCAAAAAAAAAAAAATCAAAAAAAATCAAAATTACCAACCATTGATTGCATTTCGGTCAGCTCTAATTTGAACGGAGATTAGGCCTCTTTTGCGATTCACACTCGTGTTTTGATTTATAAATATATATATATTTCAATATAAACCCTTGTCAATATAAACAGAGCTCCGCGTGGTCTCAAAAAATTCTAAAAATTCTATAGAATCTTAAATTGAAGGAAAAACAATACCTTTATATCGGAATTTTTTGAGTTAGGGCGTTTTCAAATTTTCAAAATTGATTTTGGAACCCTTAGGAGTGACCTACATCAACCAAAAGCTTCGGGGCACAACTAGACCCCAAATGGAGCCTACATACCAAATTTCATCAAAATCGGTCAATGCTAAGTGGCAAAAGTGCCGCGTACGGCGGACGGACGGCCAAATTTTTATTCGATTTTTGGATTCTACGTACCTTGAAACGTAAACCATCAAATTTTGAGTGGGTGTTAAAATTTTTTTTTCTTGGTCGATTCCAAAGGTTCATTATTGAAAATAATAAACCAACACAAGTCGGGTAGGCAGTTTATTTAGCTTCCACGCACATAATTTAATTTACAGCTTAATTTTGGTTTATTATTTTCAATAATGAACCTTTGGAATCGACCAAGAAAAAATTTTTTTTAACACCCCCTCAAAATTTGATGGTTTACGTTTCAAGGTACGTAGAATCCAAAAATCGAATGAAAATTTGGCCGTCCGTCCGCCGTACGCGGCACTTTTGCCACTTAGCATTGACCGATTTTGATGAAATTTGGTATGTAGGCTCCATTTCGGGTCTAGTTGAGCCCCGAAGATTTTGGTTGATGTAGGTCACTTCTAAGGGTTCCAAAATCAATTTTGAAATTTTGAAAACGCCCTAACTCAAAAAATTTGAATATAAAGGTATTGTTTTTCCTTCAATTTAAGATTCTATAGAATTTTTAGAATTTTTTGAGACCACCCAGAGCTCTGTAGGACAAACCGTTCGCTCACTATGAGATTTTAAAGTTTGGACGTACGATAAATCAGAAACACGAGTGTGAATCGCAAAAGAGGCCTAATCTCCGTTCAAATTAAAGCTGACCGAAATGCGATCGATGTTTTTCTTCATGTTGGATGGTTGGTGGCTTTGCAGACGAGTGATCTATATAAAAAAAAATAAAAAATAATAAACCATTGTGTAATAATTTGCAGCGTTTATTATAGAATTTGTCAGTGAATTAGTTACGAATATGTTTATGAACAAATTCCAAATTTGAGCTTCTGCGTTGATCTAATCACAAATCCACAGGGTTTGAGCTAAATTGTGTAATGATTCTACGAAATTACGAACGCACACTTGGCAGTACAAACTGGAACTAAAACTTTTATTGAAATATTTCATTTGTCAAAACCAAGTTACCAATGTAAGCAAGCATCCTAACACTACCCCCTCCCTTTTCCTTGGTGTTTTTAAGATTTTGCTCCCTCACTAATCTAATTCCTCTTCACAAAAGAGAGTCTATGAGCTCCATAGACAACCTTGATCCGTCATTTAGGTGCCACGGGATGAGGTCTTGCGTTTGCCCCTCTTGCCAGCGTCCGTTCTGGCTTTTCCACATCTTCTCTCAGGTAACAAAACATCTTTCCATTGTTGTATTTGTACTAACAGATCAAATACAGTTTAGACCAGAATTAGGCTTTTATTCGCATTAAACGACAAGAGAAGAATGAAAGAGAAATTGAAATTTGATCTAGTAAACTAATGGTTACATTGCAACGGTCACATGTGTTTTGCTGTAATAACAATGTCAGTTCATCACATTCTCCCCCTCTATATTTTATACTAGAACTTAGTGATGTAGTCCTTCAGGTAAGCCGGAGGTTTGGAAATCCGACGGGGCCTCGTGGTTCCAGTCTCAGGTAAGGGTGGAGAACCGCTTTGGAGTGGCTGGTTTGGAAGATTAGAGGTGTTCGGCTCGAGGGTGGTGGATGGTCCTGCTTCAGTTTCTTCAAGGCTAGGAAGAATTAGTGCCTCTTCTCTTTGTTCTTCGGCCAGTGGTGATTCTTCGGTTCTGAGATGTAGATTCGTGACTCCCCTTGGGGCAAGTTGTCGTAGCGAGATGGTAGATTCACTGCCATCTTTTCGCCGAACAAGAGCGTATTGGGGATTTGCTTCCAGGAGTTCAGCCTCTTCTACCAAGTCGTCGTACTTGCTGGACCGTACGTTTCGTTTGATGAGCACAGGACCAGGTGTGGTAAGCCAAGTAGGAAGAGCTTCTCCATTCGAGGTTCGGCGAGGAAAACTGAAGAACCTTTCGTGAGGTGTACAGTTAGTTGCAGTACACAACAACGACCGAATAGAATGGAGAGCCTCTTGAACAACTTCTTCCCAATCACGAGTCTGAAGATTTCTATTCTTGAGAGCTAGATTTATGGTCTTCCACAACGTACCATTTAAACGATCCACCTGCCCATTTCCTTGAGGATTGTACGGGGCGGAATGACTAGTGGCTATTCCATTGGAATGTAAGAATGATATCAATTCCCGTGAAATAAAGGAGGAGCCTCTATCAGAAAGTACATAAGCAGGAGTCCCGAAAAGCATGAAAAGATCTGTGAAACATTTTATAACAGAGGCAGAAGTTATGTCTTTACAAGCGTAGGCGAAGGGGAATCTGGAATATTCGTCAGAATGTAGTAATTTCTCGTTTTGGAGGGGATTGGTCCCTTAAAATCTACATTGATTCGTTCAAAGGGCGCAGTCGCTTTGATGAGCGTGCCCCTGGTTTTGAGAAAACGGGGCTTTACTTCAGCACAAACAGGACAAGCTGAATTGATCCTTCTAACGTCTTCAACTGAAAAGGGGAGATTTCTGCAGCGCAGCCAATGAACCATTCTGGTGATTCTGGGGTGGTTGAGAGGTTGATGCAACCCCAACAGTCGATCATTAGATACTGAGCTACAAACTCGAGAAAGAGCATCAGACTTCACGTTTTCTTTTCCAGGGCTATAAGTTATATCGAACTGGAAGGGAGTCAACTCGAGTCGCCAACGTAGAATTTTATCGTTTTTAATTTTGCTGGAGTGCTTTTGGTTGAATACAAAAGAGAGTGCTTGTTGATCTGTTAGAAGTTGAAAATTTCTGCCTAAGAGGAAGGACCTCCATCTCTTTAGAGATTCAACTATTGCAGCAGCTTCCTTCTCAATATCAGGGTGAGCACGTTCAGATTTAGTGAGAGTCCGTGAAAATAATTCCACAGGCCGACCAGCTTGGCTCAAAGTTGCGGCCAAGGCCACATCAGACAACCTTACTCGCTCTCAAGTATTCACTGTGCTCTTGATCCATCCATCGTTCGGGTTGGTACCAGTGACTAGTAAATTCCATTATTCGATTCACGTGTAGTGACTCTGGATTGAATCTATGCCGTTCCTTTCCCCCCTTCCATAGACAATGGTTTTCACGGTTTCTACCGTTCTGAACTTCCCTGTTGCGTGGAATCGGTAGTATGGGGGTAGTGTTGGGATGCTTGGTTACATTGGTAACTTGGTTATGATAAATGAAATATGTAACCAAGCATCCCAACACTACCCCCATACTACCGATTCCACGCAACAGGGAAGTTCAGAACGGTTTTCAGAACAATTGATTCATTTAATAACTTTAGTATAAAGCTATCAAACTTTAGACAACGTTTTAGAATGTCCAGAACGAATTTTTAAAAAAAACTAAACTGTTTAATCAGAAAGCAAATCGTTTAGGTTTATTTCCATTTAGTTGGGAAAACACACAAATTTTATAGTAATACCAGAAAAAATTCATAATTTTTTCATGTTTATTTAATTTTGATTATTACAAACTTTTTTTGGGTTGGACGAATCCTTGTTACAGGCCGAAGCGTTCAATCGTGAACTGTACAAAATCGTAATGAAGAACAACGATCTTCGTCAAGATGTAAGTAGTAGCTTACTAGGTATACCTACTAATTTTGGCTTTTGATCTTTACTCTGACTCCTTACTATTTCACAAAAAATCTTGGCATTTTTAGTGAAAATCTTAGTTTTTTGGTTTATTATTTTCAATAATAAGCCTTTGGAATCGAGCAAGAAAAAAAAAATTTTAACCCCCCCCCCCCCCTCAAATTTGATGTTTCACGTTTCCAGGTACGTAGAATACGAAAATCGAATAAAAAAATTTCCGTCCGTCCGCCGTACACGGCACTTTTCTTAGCAACACTGGACCGATTTGGTTCAAATTTGGTATATGGGCTCCATTTGGGGTCTAGTTGTGCCGCGAAGCTTTTGGTTGATGTAGGTCACTTCTAAGGGGTGAAAATTAAGGGTTGAAATTTTCAAGAGTGCCCTAGCTCGAAAACTCTCGAAATGAAGGTATCGTTTTTTCACCAATTTTAAATAGTACAGAATTTTTAAAAATTTTTGAGACCACCCGGAGCTCTGTAGGACAAACCGTTCGGTCCCTACGAGTATTTGAAGGTTTTCCTTCGATAAAACAGAATCATGAGTGTGAATCGCAAAAGAGGTCTAATCTCCATTCAAATTTTATCTGACTAAAATGCGATCGCTGTTCATTTCTTCGATTTGTATACAGTTTTGCCTTCTGCGTAACCAGTAATCAAATTTCCATATCAAGCTTTCTATTTTTCGAATCGAGTGTGAAGCGTTTAGTTCTAATAAACTTTTTCTAATAAACTTGATTGTGAAGGGGTGAAGCCATTATAGTGTGGTAGGTAGTACCTACCAATAGTTGGTAGGTAAAAAAAATTGGTAGGTAAAAACAATGTTTGTAGGTAAAAAACGCTGCTAATCATTGCTCACTGATCAGCTGAGTGAGCTCCGAAGCCATTTTCAATGCTATTGAATGGAAGTGCTCTTCCAGGCGTCTCCAGCATTCGAGGATATCTTCTTCACTCCTCACATCACTGATCAGCTGAGTGAGCTCCAAAGCCATTTTCAATCCTATTGAATGGAGGTGCTCTTCCAGGCGTCTCCAGCATTCGAGGAGATCTTCTTCACTCCTCACATCACTGATCAGCTGAGTGAGCTCGAAAGCCATTTTCAATCCTATTGAATGGAAGTGCTCTTCCAGGCGTCTCCAGCATTCGAGGAGATCTTCTTCACTCTTCTGATCACTGATCAGCTGAGTGAGCTCCGAAGCCATTTTCAATCCTATTGAATGGAGGTGCTCTTCCAGGCGTCTCCAGCATTCGAGGAGATCTTCTTCACTCCTCACATCACTGATCAGCTGAGTGAGCTCGAAAGCCATTTTCAATCCTATTGAATGGAAGTGCTCTTCCAGGCGTCTCCAGCATTCGAGGAGATCTTCTTCACTCTTCTGATCACTGATCAGCTGAGTGAGCTCCGAAGCCATTTTCAATCCTATTGAACGCAGGAGCTGAAATTTGAGAGGGAAGGTCAAGGGAGAATACAGATGGTGGTAGGTGCTATTGATGGAGAACCAGTGATCTATACAGAAGGATGATCTATACAGAAAATAATAAACCTTTGAGCAATGATTTGCAGCGTTTTTTTTAATGCATTTAATGCGATCGCTGTTCATTTCTTCGATTTGTATACAGTTTTGCCTTCTGCGTAACCAGTAATCAAATTTCCGTATGAAGCTTTCTATTTTTCCAATCGAGTGTGAAGCGTTTAGTTCTTTCTGATAAACTTGATTCTGAAGGTGTGAAGCCAGTATGGTGTGGTAGGTAGTACCTAGCTGGTAGGTAAAAAAAATGTTGGTGGGTAAAAAACGCTGCAAATCATTGGCTTCTTCACTCTTCAGATCACTGATCAGCTGAGTGAGCTCCGAAACCATTTTCAATCCTATTGAATGGAAGTGCTCTTCCAGTCGTCTCCAGCATTCGAGGAAATCTTCTTCACTCCTCAGATCACTGATCAGCTGAGTGAGCTCCGAAGTCATTTTCAATCCTATTGAACGCAGGAAGCTGAAATTTGAGAGGGAAGGTCAAGGGAGAATACAGATGGAGAACCAGTGATCTATACATAAGGGTGATCTATACAGAAAATAATAAACCTTTGAGCAATGATTTGCAGCGTTTTTGGATTCTACGTACCTTGAAACGTAAACCATCAAATTTTGAGGGGGTGTTAAATTTTTTTTTCTTGGTCGATTCCAAAGGTTCATTATTGAAAATAATAAACCAAAATTTGTAGGTGAAATGAATAGGTATACATGATTTGAAAATTGGATGGTTCGAAATTTTGGCGGTGAGGTTCGCATGTCATCACTGCAGAGTTGTTGGAAAATTAATTCGATTAAGTACAAAACGCTGCAAAATATTACACAAAGGTTATTATTTTTCTATATAGATCACTCGTCTGCAAAGAACACGGCTTTGCCACCAACCAACTTGAAGAAAAACATCGATCGCATTTCGGTCAGCTAACGTTTGAACGGAGATTCGGCCTCTTTTGCGATTCACACTCGTGTTTCTGATTTATCGTAAGTCCAACCCTTAAGTTCTCGTAGGGAGCGAACGGTTTGTCCTAAAGGGCTCCGCGTGGTCTCAAAAAATTCTAAAAATTCTATAATATCTTAAATTGATGGAAAAACAATACCTGTATATCAAAATTTTTTGAGTTATGGCGTTTTCAAAATTTCAAAAAAAAAACCTCATTTTTCAACCCTTAAAAGTGACCTACATCAACCAAAATCTTCGGGGCACAACTAGACCCCAAATGGAGCCTACATACCAAATTTAATCAAAATTGGTCAATGCTAACTGAGGAAAGTGCCGCGTATAATTTTTCCAGGTTCGAGAACTAGGTCATTCAATGAGTTCACATTAGTGAACTGGTTTCTTTTGAGAAGCCATTGTTTCACCCATTTACTTTTGGGTTTTCTCTTCTTGATGTAGTTAAAAACCGCTGAGTAGTACAGGAGAGTATCG